>QKYT01000092.1:159685-177346 GCA_003550305.1 Glomus cerebriforme | reverse complement strand
TTTTTTTTTAGCATTTGATGAGATTTAAAAAAAATAAGTATTGTCATAAGTATTTTATGTAAAAACGAAATTTGAAGATTCCTTCAACTGATTTTAGCTTAATATTAAAAATAAACGTTATAATTTTTTTAATACATTAAATTCTTTTCAAATTTAAGAAAATTGAAAAAAAATAAACCTATTTTTTGAGCAAATGTTGAATTTTTATGACTTTATATAAAATGATGTGTTAAATGCGACAATTTATAAAATTAGTAAATGTATTAAATTAAAATCAATGATTTCTTAGTGAACTGTTATTCATGTTATCATACTTTGATAAATTAAAATATTCTATATGCATAATAAGCATCTATATGAATGGATGATTGATTATTTTTGATTTGCTTTCTCATACTTTTCTGCTGCTTTTCAATTTTAGCATCGAAATCCTCGTGAGATCATCTGACTTTTTCTGTCACATGATTTATTAATAAGTCCACTGCAAATGTAGTAGATACCAAACCGATCTAGAATATGGTTTGTTTTCGGCAATAAAAATATACACGAATATGGGCAGTACGCATCACATGTTGTAATAAATAACTTTTTTGGCATGTTCATTTAAAGATGCTTTCTTTTTGGGACTTAGTATTGAATATCAATGTAACATCGTACCATCACACAAATTTCTTTGTATTTTGTGACCATTCTTTTGTATTATGTAAATCATATTTTACGCCAATTACGCCAATCATGCAATTATTAAATAGTTAAAATAGGATAAAATTGTTAAAATGTCATCTCAAGACGATACTATTGATCAATGTGAGAAGTGTAAGGGAGTATACAAGTATATATTTTAAATTGTGTAAACCATGTCAAATATAATTTTAAAAAAAAATTTGCAGACTGGACCAGCGGAAATGAAAAAATTGATTATTTAATTCAAAAAAAGGCAATTAAATATTATTGATGAATATTATAAAGTATTTGAATGGATACCATACAATCAATTTAATGATATTAAGGAAATAGGCAAAGATGACTTTGATACAGTATATTCAGCAATATGGACAGATGGTTCATTAGATTATGATAAAGAAGTTCGCTTATATAAAAGGAAACCGAATGAAAAGGTTTCTTTAAAATGTTTAAATAATTCACAAAATTCCATTAGTGAACTTTTATATAAAGTATGAAATTTTTCTTTGAATTTAATTCAAATTTTTTTAGTATACTTACATATATTTTAATAGGTTAAGTCATATATACCGTAAATAACTTTATTGATGATTTTGATAATAATGAATATGAAACTCCACAAATACAGTATATGGAGTATCTCAAGATCCAGATACAAAAAATTATATCATGGTTTTTCAGGACGAAAATTGTGGAAAATGTGGCAAAAAATATACATGGATATATCGGAGTTATTGTGAATCCTGTCAAATAAATAATTTTGAAAGAAATTGGGACTAGTGGAAATGATAAAGTCGATTATTTCATTTAAAAAGTGAATAATGAATTTGGTGATAAAATTGAATGGATATCATACAATCAATTTAATAATATTAAAGAAATAAGCAAAGATGATTTTTACACATTATACTTAGCAATATGGACAGAAAGGAAGAAAAATGAAAAGGTTTTTTTAAGATGCTTATATAATTCAAAAAACATTATCAGCAAATTTTTATATGAGGTATGAAATTTCTCTATATTTGATTTAATTAATCTTTAGTATAAAATTAATAGGTTAAGTTATATATTAATAATCATACAATTTTTAAACCTCAAATATATGGAATATCCCAAATTCCAGATACAAAAGATTATATTATGATAGATATTGTGAAAAATGTGGGGAAGAATATTTTGTATTTGATAAATGGTGCGAACAATGTCAAATAAATAATTTTAAAAAAAATTCTATAAACTGGACCAGTGGAAATGAAAAGATTGACGATGTCATTCAAGGAATACAATTAAAAATTTATGAATCTCAAAATATAGTATTTGAATGGATACCAGCTTAATGACATTAAGGTAATAGGCAAAGATGACTTTGCTAAAGTATATTCAGCAATATGGACAGATGGCCCATTAAATTATGATGATGATAAAACAGCATATAAAAGAGTTCAGCGGAATGAAAAGGTTTTTTTAAAATATTTCTATAATACTAGAATTTGGATCTATTCATCTGAATATCTACTGTATATTCACTTAAAAGGGCTTATATTTAACAGACAAATAATAAGAGTTTGGCCAAAAAATGTAGATCTTTCCTTTTTTAGATAATTTTAATAACGCCAGTAAGAAAAACAGAAAATGGTTATTAATTTTATTGATATTAATTATTATCTCTTTTCTTAGTATGTTTTTTTATAAAACTAATTACATCATATAAATCGTCAGATAAAAATATTATTTTTAATATTTAATTAATTGTTTAATTAACTTTATTTATTTAAACAAAATAAATCAAGAAAAAAAGTTAAATAAGTATTATTTTTTTGACTAATTATCATATAAAATTATTAAATATATATTAGATATTATAATAATTATTTAAAAATTTAATATAAAAAACAAGTTATTTAAAAAAAATTCATAAAATAATTATTATATACTTATATGGGAATTGGGATGGGATGAGATTTTAAATGGGCGGCAAGTATAATCATTATTGTATTGACTTTGGGATTAACTTCAAATCTAAATCAAGAAAACGCGTTATATATTTTTTGACCTACTTCAGTTACCAAGAAATTATTAGAAAAAATTAATAATTTGAGATTTCCCGTTATAAAAAATAATGCGCAATTGAGCTAATTAAAAAACATATTTCGTATAAATTATAATCATTGAGTGTCTTTAATGTACATTTCACATGTCTTTTACTAATGCTTTAACATTTTAGCATAATTTCATAACTGATAAGATATTATAAACTAACGTAACAACTTTGTACTAATCTTATCGTCATATATATGATAATTGCTTCTGTAAAAGTTGCAACATTGATTAAAGGAAATCAATTCTTTAAATAATTTATAAGCTACGTGCAATTGCAATATACTGTATTTAATATGCATAATTGAATTTTCTGAGCATTTTTTGTTAAAAAAAAACAAATTACAATTTAAACATTATTTATTTATTTATTAGTCTGTGCTGTATTTGAGATACATTATAAAAATATAATGTTTCAAAAGTCAGTCTAAACGTCTCGAATTAAAAAAAAAAGATATACGGTATATTATTATTGCGCTTTTCAAAATTGTGCTACCTCCCCTACAAATCACTTGCTAAAAAGATTATGATTATTATAATCATACGTAGGAATTTTGAAAAGCGCGATAATAAAAATATGTGAATTCACGTCACTTAGTTGATCATGTGATGAAATTCATAATCAATAAATTATCTTATTACGAAAACGCAAATATTGAAAATGCGTAATGGTTTAATTATATGATAGAATCTTTTACAAGCATTCTATTTATTATAATGGAAGGTATAAACACCTTTTTCATATTTTAAATATTATAAAAACTTTCGGAAATATCCCGGATTTCCCGGAAGGGCGCAAATTTTCGATGTTAATATCAAACAATATAAACAATATGCACTTCCTTGTTTGTAAAAACAATTATACTTTAATTTGGTTAAAATCGTAGATCAATCACTCAAATCATTGTATCGTATCACAAATACTTTATTTAAGAATGATTTCGTTTCAAGAAAACTCCGAGAAAAAAAAAATTATTTTAAATACTTTTTTTTTTAATAGTCAAATTGATTCCATATCTGGAAGTAAGAAAAAATTTTCTTGAAATAAATCTTGTTTTTTAAGCTAACTTTGCAACTTTGCCAAGCTGATAACCAGCCGAAAAAGCAAAATGACGTAGTTTGTTGTTTCCTTTTTCGACAAAATTAATTCTTTAACATAGCCAATTCGGAATATTTACGCCGATTATGTTTTTGCTTATAAATTGATAAATGTCATATGTTAATAGTTAAGAATATTTTGGATATTCTTTCCCCGTCTTTATTTTTTTCAATATGGGACAAATACTTTCAGCAATTTCCGGAAATGAGAAGGTACAGTATATTGTATATATTATGATTTTTTATGAGAAATCTTTTTATTTAGTTACAGTTATTGATAACTAAAATGCTTTATTAGACCTCTCCGGAGAAGGAAAGACGGGAAAGGTTATCCTCTCTTTCTAACCAATACAGTCAGTACAACCAGTATAACGTTAAAAGAACAAATTCCACTGCAAGCTCCCGTGAGGTATTTATACAATCTTGTTATTAATAATAGCCTTTCTCTGGTGACTGACTATCATTTTGATTATTTTAATAGGTTCCCCAGTGGAAGAGCGAAAGTACAGTCCCTACTCCGCGTAGCAGGCAACCGACCACGCAACGCGCTTATGTAGGAATTCTTGATGATCCTGAATGGTTGGAGAAGTTTTACAAAGCCAAACAACGGGAATTGATAAACAATCTCCGTAAAGAAAATGCAACTTCTCTACCCCATCGCTCCTACAGTAGCGTTGTAACGACATCCGAAAGGAAAAAGGTATATTAATTTATTATTTATATTAAGAAACCTAATGATAAAAACTGACATATTATTTATTTTTACAGACTTCTGGAGTGAAGGAAAACACAATTTCTCTTTCCCATCTTCCATCAGTTGAAAAGAAAACGGTATGTTCAATTCATTACTACTGTATATGCGGGAAGGCTTGGTTGTAGTTATGATTTTATATAACAAGAATATCTTGATTTGTTCTATAGACTATCGGAAGAGTGAAGGAAAACACAATTTCACTTCCCCATCGTCCATCAGTTGAAAAGAAAACGGTATGTCCAATTCATTACTACTGTATATGCGGGAAGGCTTGGTTGTAGTTATGATAAGAATATTTGATTTGTTCTATAGACTATCGGAAGAGTGAAGGAAAATACAATTTCACTTCCCCATCGTCCATCAGTTGAAAAGAAAACGGTATGTTCAATTTATTATTATATGCGGAATGCTTGATTGTTGTTATGATACTATCTAACAAGTATACCTACCTTGATATTTTTATAGACTATCGGAACAACTCCTCTTCCAATCTCGTCTAATATCCCATCAATTTCGGTATGATATATTTTAATATTTTAATTCAATTTGTTAATTATATTCAATCATTTAAATCATTTCGCATCATAATAACCGAAAAAAAAAATCTTTTTATAGACTTCCTTGGATAATGAAGATATTAAAAAGGTTAATGTGAATTACGTCAATTTTTTTTTTTTTTTTTGCAAAATTCTCTTATATTTCGTTAACATTTGTTCCTATAGATTACCGAAATCGTCAGAAATATATTATCTCGTAACAATAATTACGTGGTATACGGTAATTGGTCATGTCCCCACTGGCCAAGGTTATGCGATAACGAATATGAATGGCAAAGCAAATATTCTCGAGAAAATTTACAAAGGTATCTAATGTTAAGTCCACAAAACAGGCAAGATTTTTTCATGAGGCCATGCAAGGATTGTAATAAAAAGAGCCTAGTCTCGAGTTTCTTCCTGTACAAACAGGAACCAAACTATTCAAATGTAAGTAAAAATTTATAAAAATAGATATATATATACATATTTCTTTTTAAAATTTTATTTTCAAACTTTTAACTCATATATTCTGCTAAATTTTGCTCCAATAGATAGAGCCTACCGTTGAGATCATCTGTCATTTAGAATGGAACAATCACTACAGAGTGTTCGCGCAATGGAAATGTCAGCGTCCTCGAGATCCCAAACACCACCAACACGAATGGAGAAGTTCTTACACTTGGGTATCACTCGGAAATTTTATAGATAAAACTCCAGCAAAGGATTTAAATAAGAAAAATTTTTATATGCAGAAATGTCATGAATGCAGAGAAGAGTGCGAAGATAAGAATAAACATAAGAAACACAGAGGATGCAAAAAATGCAATCATGATAGCATCATTTTGAATTACGATCAATTAGTACAGTCGGCGGGTGGCAAACCTCATAAAAGGTGGTTATGCGCAAAGTGTAAGGGAGGAGCAATATGTACTCGAACTGACAACAACTATCGGGTTCCAAGAGTACGTAAAATCAAATTATTTTAATAATTGGATATTAAATTGGTATATTATTCAAGTTATGGCGTTCATGATCAATGAGTTCGAATGAATACTTCATCTTGAAATTTAAAAAAAAAAGAAAAAAAAAACAGAAAAGAAGAAAAAGAAAAAAAAAAATTTTTTCTATTTATCGATTCTTTTGTATAAACATTTTATTATCAATATGAAATTTATCCTTTTTTTTTTAACAAAATAAAGATGAAGTTATAAGTAAATATTGTTTTTTTGTCGTGATTTTAAATAATAAAATCATGTGTATCGGTAAATTGCGTTATTGCGGGCATCGTACCTTGAAAATGCGTTTAATTTTTTAATCAGTTATCTTATTGTCCGGACACTATTTTTTCTATTTGAAAAATTTTCAGTCACGTGGTGTCACAAGCGTTTCTCTGTCTAAGCCAATAAAATCGTACTTTGATCACGTGTAATGGATTTTTTTTCCTAGTATTCATTTCTTCTAAAGTGTTCTTTAATTTAACTATATAATACATATAAATAAAGATACGAACTGTGATATTTTAATTTGACAAGCGACACGATAAAAACAATTATAAACTACTTTCAAATTTTTAATATATACATTTTTATTCATGCTAATCTTCGTATTAGTTGTGTCAGGTGCTCATTTTTAAAATCAAAATAAATTCTTAATCAATACATTAATTAAAAGAGAATTAAATCTAAGGGGTTTTCTTTGTGATTATTTAAATTTAATTGATGATTTTTTTGCATATTATTTTCGTGATGTTATTTAAAATGATAAGCTGTATCTTGGAACTGCGTAACCCGTTGCTTCGCAACGGGATCAATAAGCTTAAACTTGTATAGTAAGTAAATCGTGTACATAAAAAATACTCCAGAAATAAGCTGTGATACAAACAAAAAAGAACATTCTGATTAATAATTATTTGTTTATAATTAGAAATTTATAGTTAATATTGATATCAATGCCGAGTAAAAGACCAAAAAAAATAAAAAAAAAATTAATAATCACCCCACCTACCAGTTCGCCGCAGTACGCCATTTCATTTCATTCTAAAAAAACATGGAATAGATCAGGCGGACGAATCATGCGTTGCACAATTCAAAAATTATAAAACTCTCCGTTACACGAAACAATTTTTTTTTAGTTAGATAGATTGAAATGTTGCATACACAGACTCTGATGCATAAAATTCATTTTCATTGTATCGGTAAATATTTTTTCAAATTTATTACTTATATTTTTATTATTTTTAAATTTATTTCATGTAATAAAGTTTATTCAACAAAATTTCAAAAATTGAGTGGTAATGATGATGTTGACAAATTTATTCAACATACTCAGCTATCAGTAATTGATATGTATAAGGTATTAGAGTGGATACCTTATGGTAGATTTTATGATATTGAATATATTGCAAAAGGTGAGTTTGTATAGAGCAAATTGGATTGATGGAGATATAGAATATTGGAATAATGAAAATCAAAATTGGTATAGATTTTATCCCAATCAGTTTGTAGCACTGAAAAGTTTAAAAAAATGTTACATTAGAATTTATTAATGAGGTATAAATTGATTTATCGTCAATAAAATTTTGAAATATAATTTTTTGCTAATGTATTTTTTATAAAATGTTTTATTTAATTATTTTAGATCACATCACACAATAAAATTTTGGGTGAATATACTTCTATTATTGAAATGTATGGAATAACTCAAGACCCAGACACAAAAAATTATATGATGGTTTTGGAATATGCAGAGAATGGAAGTTTACGAAATTATTTAGACAAAAGTTTTAATAAATCAAATTGGATAACTAAGATTGATGATTTATTTAATATTTGCATGTGGGCTTTATCACATTCATGAGAATAATTTAATTCATTAAGATTTATATGTTGGAAATATACTTTATGGAGATACTTCAGGCAATGCTTGTATAACTGTATGTATTAAGTATGTTCTGTACCATGATGTAAGCCATGATATAAATTTAGCAATGAAAATCTGCCAAGGACTTAGACCAACGTTTAATATTAAAGTACCTCAATTGATTGTGCATTTAATTAAAAGATGTTTAGATACAAATTCATTAAATCGACCATCAACAGGTGAAGTTAGAATTATTTCATCGCAATGGGATAATGAACTTAAAGTAGAAACAAAAGAAACAGAATTAACAAAACAAATCAAAGAAGCAGATGAAATCAATAAGAAATTACAAACTAGTAGTAATATACCTTCTACCAGTTTATCATATGAAACACATTCTGAAGTTATTTACAATATGATAATATCCTAATCACAAAATTTAGGTAAATAATTTTTTATTTATTCGTTTTATTAAATAGAATCTATTCGATTTGATTTTACTCAATTGAGTGATGGTAAATTTTAACTTATATAATAACTTTTATTTATGCTATTGTTAATTTTATAGTTTTTATTTTATTTTATTTTATTTTAGATCAAAATAGATCAAAATAAAAAATGAATTTTGTAATGTTATAGAATTTTAATCATTTTTTCTGACGTTATGATTCATAATTCTATAATTTCTATTTAACAATATTTTTTTTAAATACAAGATATAAACAAATTTGCGCCCTTAGTATAAGTCTGAAAAAAGTTGGGAAAAGCATTTTTAAATGAAAATATAATGAGAAGAATGGCGTTAATCAGAATTTTATTAATTATATGATACTTAATTAAATATTCTTACAGATAAATAAAGGAAAATTAAACTTTATATATTAATTTTATTAGACAATAGACAAAAAATTAACCGAAAATATATTTTTTTTATAGTTGATGTTAATAATAATTGGATTTCATTGCGACATATCAAAATAGAAATTTATCTAATCAAAACTCATATTATTGAAAATGCATCAATAAAATATAATAGAGAATAATTATTTTGTTAGGATGTAATTTTTCAGAAAAAAAAAGGACAGTACTTTTTAAAAAATTAAAAAGTCACCGTTAAAGGAAATAAATAAATTTATTATTGTATGTAAAGTCGTTTTACTAAATTTATTGCAAAAATGACTATTTATTTTCGACAAATCTTATAAATCTAATGCAGACGAAGCACGATCTTTTTTTTTTGCAGAAAGAAAAAAAAGAACGGAACATCACAAATTAATTACCTATTTTTCAAAAAAAGAGGATTTTCAACAGGAATACTATAATAATTTTCTAATTAAAATCGTTATATTTTTATTCTTCCATAATTTTGAATTCTTATCATTTTCATTTCAAATTCGATGTTAATGATGTTCTAGATAACTCTCTCTTTCAAGTGACGTCTTTCTTTTTCTAAAAAAAAAAAAACTCTTCATATTAAAATACGCTTTTATATTACTTCTTAATGATAAAAAATTTTTTCCCTAATATTTTTCAAGAAAGCAAGGTGTCACATTATTTTTCAAGTTATAAAATATTCATTTAAAGTTTTGTTCTAAATTAACTAACATTCAAACAAATTAAAAGTTATCGAGTTTTATCATAATTATTATAAACGAAATATTATGAACAACGCCTCAAAAAAAGACCATATGAGATCTATATTATACATTCACAAACTCGTAAAGGTTGTGTGCTCTTCGCAGAATTAGATTTCGCTCATTGTGATATTCTTCTTAAGTTTTATAAAGTTTATGTATTGTGGAAGTGTTAACAAAATTACAATCCCGTGAGATATTAAATCTCTCGTCATCATAAGATGAACTTGGTCTTCAACCTTTCGTTACATACATTCAAGAAATTTCGACTGATTAAAATAATTATGATTTTATCATTAATGTTATTGAAATCATTGAATTAAATTATCAAAAAAAAAAAGTCCTTTGAAAAGTTATGGGATCTTTGTCTTGAACAAATTTGCGTTAATCCTGATCGTCAACTACCTTTAATCCATCTATTTTAAAAATAATTTCAAACGAGATGATTTTGAAATTATCATTTTGGATAATTTGTTAAAATGGACATGTGGTCAACATCCAGTTATTTAACAAATGAAACAATGATGAATTTACAATGATGAAAATTTATCATATTGTAAATCTTCAGAAGATTCCTTTTTTAAAGATACAGTATGTTCTTTTAAAGAATTACTACCAAATGATATACGTTAGATAGTGAATAGTGATCGGCATAACAATGAATTATATTATTAATTCTTTTCAACCAATTGAAATCAAATTATTTTTCGTGGTTTGGTCAACGTTATACAATTATAACAGATAAGTAAATCGAAATTCCAACAAGAATATTTGACGATTGACAAAAACAACACTTTCCACACCGAAACCGCATGATATATTAAACAAACTTAAACGAGAAAGTAGTAGTTGAAGGAGTATCTGCAACTTCTTTTAATACGGGATAACGCTGTCATAGGAAAATAAAATTTCAAAGATAAGTAGATTATGAACTATAGTTAAAATAAGTTGAGAAAATCAAATATCTGATATGGATATTTATATAAATTACGCCAGACTTTATGACTATTTGTATCAAACACAATTATGATTTATGTAACAAATATTTATCGCAAGAATCTGATCGATTTTGTATTTAATTTAGGAAATTTGCAACTAGACCATATTTATCATACGTTTATTTATAAAATCAGAATTCGTATAACGATTCTCAATATAATAAATTCTCGTATATTAAAATATATAAAATAATCAAACTTTAATTATAGTAAAATCGAAGGGTTTGTAAGTGGTGTTGATTCGTATTTTGAATTCCTTTGCATTCATTAGCAAATTATTATTTATTACTTTTATATATTACCATATTTATACTATTATACTATTAATGCAAATTTACTTTTACTTTTTACATTGGATACATGAAATAAGGAATAAAGACAAAATTGTTCAAATTATTGCGCAGTCAAAATCAAAAAATAAGGTTACGCCAAATTGACGATAACACCCGCAAAAAGAAAATATTTATATCAAATTATCACCGCATCAAATTTTATCAATGATATATTTAGCTAAACAATAATATTAAGAACATTCTTCAATCGAAGCGGAAATCCGGCATGAAATTCTGCGGCACCGATCTCATTATGGTAATCATTAATCGGTACCAGTTTTAAATGTAATGCAATGATTGTAATAATTGCAACAATGTAACACGCATTTTTATTCCTCAATTCCTCAATGAAACACAATAAACAAAGAGATTTAAGTTTCAGACTTACAGAAAAAATAAAGTTTATAAAGAATTGTCAATAGTATAATTCTAAATATAGTAAGCAAGGGAATGATCTTATTAGTAAGCAGCCATTACAGTATATATAAACTGTGAGTCTGTGACAAAAAAAATCATTCGGTTATTTTCTATTTAACTTATTTTCTTGAAGATAAAAAAAAAAAAATTACTTTTATTAAAAATGAAAGAAAATAAAATTGATAACAATAAATCATCAAAAATTAAAAATTTCTTTCATTGTAATGATTTTGATGAAACAAAATCATTAACTTCATGGTTTATATCACCAAAAATATTATTTATATTTAGAGGAATCATTTTTTTATACTCTTGGATCGTATTAATCGGACAATTTGTAAATTCCGCGATCGGTCAAGGAGCGGGTGATTTTTTTAAATTTTTTACAAATTTAAGTTTTATCGGTTTAACCGCTTATTTTACTGTGAGTAAATGATAATTTTTTCTTTCTTCTTCTCTTATATTATTAAAATATTTTCATTCACTAAAAAAAAAAAATTATATATTTATTAATATATTTATTATAGACGGCATTTTATCATTCTTATCGACATGTAACTAAAAAACATAAACCCTTATCAAATCAATCTAAAATATTAAATTGGTTATTTTGGTTACTTTATCATACGACTGTTCATTTTTCGTAAGTTGAACATTTTTTTTTAAAAGATTTTTCCTCTAAAAATAAAAATCAACAAAAAATTTAACAAAAAAATTTTTATAGAATGTTGATAGTGTTGACTTATTGGTTATTCTTATCACAAACCTTTATACATGGAAAACCTCCACCATTTAGATGGTGGTTAAATGTATCAGTACACGGATTGAATTTTTTATTTACTCTAATTGAAGTATTTTTAAATCGTCAAAGAATGGTCGTTTCTTTTATCATTTTTAATCTTATAATATTAATCTTATATATCTTTATCGGTTATATAAATTATGCGGTGTAAGTTTATATTTATTTATTTATTTTATTTTATTTTATTTTTGAAAAAAAAACATAAATATTCACATTTTATTATCATTATTATTTAGGAACTCACAATGGGTATATGGCTTTTTGAATTATAATAATGGATATAAATCAGCTTTATGGTATATTGGATTATTTATCAGTTATACTATAATCTATTTTATCATGTACGGAATACATTCACTAAGAGATTATATAGGAAAAAGATTTGGTCGTTATAAACATGAACATAAAGATGATTCTGATTCTTTCCTACCGATTTGAACCAAATTTATTTCTCAAACTAATATTTTATTTATTTATCTGTTATTTATTTATAAATATATATTATATATATACTGTATACTTGACAATTAATATATTAAAAGGTTTATTGTATAAATAAATAGAAATATATAAATTGATAATTAATAATTGTTAACCTAAATTAGGTTAATTTAGATTAAAAAAAAAACATGCGAGCAAAAAAAAAAAAAATGATGTTTCAAATATGTAACTATTCCCAAAATTAGAGATGTGAGTATTTGAACTAAAGTGATCGACGACCTTGTTTATAATTCTGGTCAGAATTATGGAACTATTAAACAAATTTCGTAAGTTTTGACCGTTTGGTGAAATCACCCCATTATTTCTAAATTTATTGAATAAAACGTCATCATGCATGTCAAAAATTATAAATATGCCTCGTGCTAAAATTTTATTTTCTTATCTCAATATTTAAAAAATGATTCCCAATACTACTTCAAACAATGGCTCTTCAAACAATAACTCAAACAACAATTCAAATAATAATTTAAACGAAAACTCAAACAATAATACAAATAATAATCCAAATAATAATTTAAATGATTACTCTAACATTAATAATCCTGAACAAGGTAATATTTCTAATTTTGCACTTTTAGAACAACGAATCGCTTCACAACTTCGTGAACAAAGTCGTCAACTGCAACAACAACAACAACAACAACAACAACATGATGAACAAGCTTCTTCAACTTCTACAAATCAAAATGTTTTTACTAACCTTCGATTCGGTCAACCAGTGTGCATTTTGAGAGCTCCAGAAGATTCGAATTTTCCCTCCACTCACGCTGACCAAAGCTCTTCAGATCAACAATCATTATCGACAATTTTTCTACCATCAAATTATATTCCATCACAAAGAAATGTTTCAGATGAACCTGTAGAAATTGCAAAAGTTAATGATGAAACTAGTGGAGGTTTATTTGCTAATAAATTTTCTCTTCATGTCATACCAGTTGAAGGAAATGATCATTTATTTATGAATAGAATTTCATATAATACTCAAACTGATGCTTATTATGAAAATGGTAATTTATCAAATAAATATTTAAAAAATTGGAAAGAAGGTGCTTATCGATGGGATAATATTGAAAAGAAGGACGAGTACGATTGGATGAAAACTTATTTAGCAAGATCTTCTACCGATGATAGAATGGATGATGATGGAGAAATTTCTTGGAAGTTTGATTATCGTATTAGAGGGTTTATGATTAATTCTCTTAATATAAGATTCTCATTTGGTACATATGATAATCTTGCAAGCGTACAGTGGTTTATTAAACCATTACCTACGATGAAGAATAAAGTTCCATCTTGGCAATTGATTCATTTTGATCCATATACGGAATCTAGACATGAAGTAAATGAAATCAAAGATCTTACTCGATTCATTAAAAATGAATATGGTTTTATTTTAAAAGCTCATTTAAGCGGTGGTGAAGATGATAATATTATATGGCAAAAAACTCAATTATTTAGACAAGATCGGAACAGTGTATTATCTAGGAGTTTAGACGTTGAAAATGATGAAACTTTTGGTTTGGATGTTAAAGTGGAATTAAAACCTGGATCGATCAACTTACCAATATCTTCTATTTTGAGCGACGAATTAACAGGAGAACAAATGGGAATACCAGAAGATGCCTTCGCTTACGCCGCTCAAAGCTCATCTGGACAACAACCATTATCAGCGTATTCCATCACATCACAAAGAAATGTTAATGATGAAACTAGAGGAGGATTATTTGCTGATAAATTTTCGCTTCATGTCGTACCAGTTGAAGGAAATAATCATTTATTTATGAATAGAATTTCATATAATACACAGACTGACGCTTATTATGAAAATGGTGATTTATCTAATAAATATTTAAAGAAATGGAAAGAAGGTGCTTATCAATGGGATAATATTGAAACGAAGATCGAGTACGATTGGATGAAAACTTATTTAGCAAGATCTCCTATTAGGGATAGAATGAATGATGACGGAGAAATTTCTTGGAAGTTTGATTATCGTATTGGAGAATATGTGACTAATTCTCTAAATATAAGATTATCATTTGGAACATACGATAATCTTGCAAGCGTACAGTGGTTTATTAAACCATTACCTACTATGAAGAATAAAGATCCAACTTGGCAATTGATTCAATTTGATCCATATACAGAACCTAGACATGAAGTAAATGAAATTAAAGATCTTACTCAATTCGTTAAAAATGAATATGGTTTTATTTTAAAAGCTCATTTAAGTGGTGGTGAAAGTAATAATATTATATGGCAAAAAACACAATTATTTAGGCAAAATTGGATCACAGATTTAGCTAGGAGTTTAGATGTTGAAAATGATGAAACTTTTGGTTTGGATGTTAAAGTGGAATTAAAACCTGATATTATTGTGGATCCCTTACCTGAATTATCAGAATCATTTGTTTTGAATGATGAATTAACAAGCGATTTTATTATCCATTATGAAATTTCATCTGGTGATAATCAAGGTGCTAAAACTATCGCAAGATCTAGTAATAATTTTTATGTTCATTCCAAGTTATTATCAAAAAGTTCTGATTACTTTAGTGCATTATTGGATTCAAAAATGGTTGAATCGCAAAATAAATCACTTACTTTGACCGATTCTGATATTTCTTATGAATCGTTAGAAATTATTCTTAATTATCTTTATAAGGGTACACTTCCAAATATCAAAAGTTTTGATGAATGGACTATTTTATTACGTTACGCTTCTAGATTTCTTATACCTACTTTAATTCAAAGGTGTGAAAAAGCGTTAAAGCGCTATTTGAATAATGATAATTTAAGTGAGATTGAAGAAATTGCTAATGAATATGGAGCTGAACAATTATTACAATGTTGTAAATATTTTGAACCATCAAGAAATAATTAAAGAAAAATTGGAAATTTGGAATGATAAAAATTTTTTGTATTTTTTCTTGTATAATGTACTGTATACTGTACTGTATATAACTGATAGTCTATTTATTTAATATATACATTATGTTTTACAAATTGAATAAAGAATTGGTTATTTATTTACGAATCATAACAACTGTTTTTTTATCAATTGATACAAATACAGTAAATTACATAAAATAGATGATCACAAATATAGTCTTAAAATTACATCATTTTCTCCTTCATCTTTTCCTCGTGGTAACGTTGACATGGAAATAACTGGCAAATTTCATAGGTTAAATATTAAAAAATTTCACATCATAACAACTTTTATTGTTTATTTTTTTATTTTAAAAATATCCTTCTGACTTTGATTACTTGTAACTTTTTTAACTCTAGCGTGTAGTGGTTTGTCCTACGGTACAGTATTCGATGAAAAGCATAAAATGTGATTATATGTGGTATCAACCATTCACTCAAAGGGTAAAAAAAATATGAGCGAAAATGAAATAAATTGATAACTAATCATTGAATGTAACGAAAGCCGGGTTTATCTGACAGAACAAATATTAATATCTCAGGATTGTAAATTTGTTAGCATCTCTATAATACACTATTATATACCTAAGATTAGTATTACAACGAACAAATTAAGTTCATTTAATATAGAATCAATTTCTGTGAGACCTTCTTTGACAATAATAAATTTAAAACAATTTTAACTTAGTGAACACCACTTATAAAATTTATTATTATAAATATTTTTTCTTAAAACGAATTTGAGACCATCATGTGCTGTGCATTTATTTGTATGCGTAACTAACTTTACGTTAGTGAATAACTTGTTCTGGCTCCCCTTTGATCACTTTTATAAAAAACTTTTATTTTTTGAAAAAGAATTCCCCATTTTATTTTAAATATTAAAGGCCGTTTTTTTTATGAAGCGCAAAAAAAAAAAGGATCTCGTACTTCTTCATTCGCTTTAGATTCAGATATGCACATTAACAAAAGTCCTTTAATACAAATTTCTGATCGCTTATTTAAATTGACAAAAATAATTTTAAAACGAGATGGTTTCATATTAATGAATTATCATTTTGGGAAAATTTTATTATTAACATAAGTACGTGGTCAGTATTTTGTTATTTAACAAATGGAATAATAATGAACTTACAGTGATGGAAAGAAGGTTAAATAGGTTAATTCAATCAGTATTATGTCTTGAACCTTTTCAAACCAAATCAAAATCTTCATCTTATATCTTCCTTCATCAAATAATGATAGAAGTAAGCTGATATTTATGACCACAAGGTAAAATTTGTTTTAGGTCAGGCGGTAAATAAATCAAATAAAAACAATTTAAGGTAAAGACGAAATTATACTTTGTGAAACAAGAGTTTTCTGAACCCAATGTTAGAACTAAAAGCTGCAAATCTACTGTTAACTGTTAAAGAAAAAAAATTCCGCGTATATAAATATAGCATGTAGTATTAAAAAACTTAGTTTACCATCAAATCATATGACATCACGTTCTTCGCGCTTTTACTCATTGGTACGTTGGAGTGGCATTTATTGAAAAAAAAATTGCTGTATTAAATTTTTTCTCATGGGTTAATTTAGTAGTATGGAAAAATAGATGTTAAGCTAAAAAATTATATTATTAATTCGATTTTCTCTGTATTTCTGTTGTCCCAAATCAACCCATCGGTCTAAATTAGGAAAGTATCGTTGGTACTGTAATGGGCCGATGATTTAGGCCAATGGGTTGATTTGGGACATGGACTACAACATTTCCAATCTACCATTTTTATCTTCGATATTGAATATAAAAAAATTACTTTTTTTTTTATTGACTATAATATTTTAAAATCTGTATTCTACTCAATAAAAAAAAATGCTACGTAAATATAAAAAATAAAAAAATATGGTTTAAAAAAAAATTTTTCTAATTTCTTTCTTCGTCTTTAGACATATTATTTTGATCTAAAAAAATAAAATAAAATAAAATTATAAAATCAATAATAGCCTAAATAAAGTTATATAAAGTTATTATTTAA
>QKYT01000092.1:145681-159410 GCA_003550305.1 Glomus cerebriforme | reverse complement strand
TTGTTAATTCTGTTTCTTTTGTTTTTACTTTAAGTTCATTATCCCATTTCGATAAAATATTTCTAATTTCTAGTGCTGATGGTCTATTTAATGGATCTGCATCTAAACATTTTTTAATTAAATGCACAATCAATTGGGGTACTTTAATATTAAACCTTGGTCTAAGTCCTTGGCAGATTTTCATTGCTAAATTTATATAACGGCTTACATCATGGTAGGGAGGTAAACCAGAAATTACTTCATACATAATTATACCAAAACTATAAATATCAGCAGCTTTGGTATAATTTTGTCCTCTTAAAATTTCAGGAGCAGTATAAGGTAAAACACCATAAACTTTTTTTTCTGTATTTTCTAATGGATTATAATCTGCAGATTTGCATAATCCCATATCAGCTATATAAGTATTATTATGTTTATAAAGTATATTGCGCACATGTAAATCTCGATGAATTAAATTTTTTGCATGAATTTCATTAAGTCCATATGCAATTCTCCATAAAGTATAAAACGTGGCTTTCCAATTAAATTCATTAAAATTTTTATCTAAATAATTTCGTAAATTTCCATTCTCTGCATAATGCAAAACCATCATATAATTTTTTGTGTCTGGGTCTTGAGTTATTCCATAAAGTCTAATAATAATCTCAAAGATCATAATTTTATGGTGTGATGTGACCTAAAATAATTTTAAAAAATACATTAGTAAAAATTATATTTCAAAATTTTATTGATGGTAAATTAATTTAATACCTCATTGATAAATTCCATAATATTTTTTGAATTATTTAAACTTTTCAAAGCTACAAACCGCTTGGGATAAGGTCTATACCATTTTTGATTTTTATTATTCCAATATTCTATATCTCCATCAATCCATTTTGCTCTATACACTATGCCAAACCCGCCTTTTGCAAGATTATCAATATTATAAAATCTATCATAAGGTATCCACTCTAGTACTTTTTCTCGAGAAGTTGCTGATAGCTGAGTATCTTGAATAAATTTGTCAATATCATCATTACCACTAGTCCAATTTTTGAAATTTTTTTGAAACCGTTTTGCGTTGCATGCGTTACACCAATAATATTCATTTTCATTTTTACACTCTTCACATGTTCCATACTGATCCATAGTTCGATAGTTTATTTGAGAAAATAATATGAATAAGTTATTATATGAAATAAGTTTAAAAATAATAAAAATTTAAAAATTTAAAAATTTCAAATTTTTTCTAAAGTAATAAATTTGATATCAGAAGAAAATAATAATTAAAAATGGAAATGGTACGCTAGAAATTTCTTTATGTATCCAGAATTTAATGAATTCGCGGTGTAACAAATATAAATATTTCCGGCCTATCAACATCGTTATTTAACATGAACGCAAAATTTTATTTTATTTTTTTTTGGAAAACCTGGATGTATTACTTGTATAACTTGTACAAACTTTAATTGTGGCATCGATAAATGATTCGTTTCAATTGTTTGTCAATAAATATAGGTTTATTAAAGAATAAGAAAGTTTATATTTCGCTCAATTACGTCATATCTATATATAATTATTTTAACACGGGTTTTCTATTAGAAAAAAGTAAAAATCCGCAGTAGAAAAAGAAAAATAAATTACCAAATAATATAGAATACAAAGTAACATAAACAAGAAAAGATGGGTATAACGGTTTCGATTGAAGAAGTGACAATCTTTGAAGGTTTTGGTGCGAAACAAGTATCAGCTCAGATGCAACATTGCTACAGGCGGGAATAACGCCGGAAGAACAAGACGTAAAAATTAGAGATTTCCTAGACAACAACGGTGCAACAGCAGCTCTAATAAGAACAATAGCAACACTAATTCATGAAAAAACGAAAGACCAAACAACTGAACTGTGTAAAGCGCAGTATATGTCAAACATGATTAAAGACAAAAATGAATAAAACAACTTCAACTATATATAGATACAATGACACTGCAGTTCAGCAGCGAAATATCGACTTTGCAAGAGCAGGCAAAGTATATGAATGAAAAACTGCAACAAACTTTAACAGAAAGGAATACACTAAAGAATGAAATAGGAGTGGAAAAAGCAGAAATATTACTAAAAGAAACGGGATATTATGAATCAAAAGAATACTACAAAGAGACGGACGAGACCGACTGCGCCTCAATGACAAAGATCGAGGAAAGTGATGACGAAAGTATAACAGAATCGTTAAACGATAGGTTCAGAAACTTAGCAATTCCACCAAGCATGAAAGCAATAGGAAAGAGACCGGTAAGAAAAGAACCAATAGAAATTATGGATTCAACCGAAATAGGAAATTCTTTGAAAGATTCTATGCATGCGACAAGGAAAATGAACAAACACGAGGGAAAACAAAGTGTCAGAAAACACGTTATTGTGCATCATGCGGGGTTGAAAGAGGAGCTAAGCCAAATGATTAAAGAAGACATGATCAGCATTTTTATTTTTATTTTTAGGTAAGCGCGGATTCGCCACAAATCGGACAAGTAACAAACAAGAAAAAGAAAATTTTCTCTATATAAAACTATATATAAAATTACTCAAGAAAAGTAGCTGAGCCCCCTGTTAAACAGTGAACTGTCTAACATGATCAGCATTAATATTAGTTATGAACAAATTAAGGTAAATCACAATAATCACATGACAGTCACGGTAGCTCAGTTACAAGATGCAAACAAAAATAATGATGACCAACCATGTGAGGAAGTACAAATACGTGAAGTTGTACGAATTAGATCAAAACTATAGGTCATACAAAAATATTATTGAAAAATTTACCTAAACACGTGACCAAAGAAATGTTAAAGAACATAATAGAAGAAAAAATAGGCATTACAGGAGAGTTTATCTATAAACAAAAGGAGGCGAGTATAGATATAGAAGTAGAAGTAGAAGACCAGATACCAGATAAAAAGTTCAAGGAAATGTGATCAATTGCTTGTCATGGCTATAGAATAGAAGTGCAACAACAGCAAACAGTGTCAGAGAATTCGTTAAGAAATAGAAGAAAATTTACGGCAAAATTGAGAAATTTACTACCAAATACCACAGATCAACAGCTAGAAGGAAAATTGTTAGCGAGATATGCTAAGCACTGGAAAGTCTATAATATCAATGACCAAAAGATGGAAGTGATGGTACTTTTTGCGTTGTATAAAGACTTAAATTTAGCTATGAAAAGAAATATCAAAGTTAAAAACAAGTTAAATCCTGACCAATTCCAAACAATAGAGATTATCGCTGCGGAATTTGTAAACGAGACAATCATATGACACAAAATTGTTTTTATAATAGAAGAAGAAAAGAGACTGGATGTGAAATATGTAAATGACAAGGTCATATTGCCAGAAATTGTTTTTACAATAGAGACAATAGAAGAAGTAACGGAAATATAAGGGGAAGAGTAAGTTTTCATGATAAAATACCAAGACAACAATAGAGATATGACAAGAACAGAAGATATATAAATAACAATAGACAACAGTTTTTTCAGACTGGAGCAAATAGAACACCAATCAGTAGATCGAGATTTAACAATCAATTTAGATCAGAAAGAAGATACAACTATCAAGGAAGTGACAAAAGAGATATTAGAGGATGGTATGACAATGATAATGGAAGAAGCAGCAGCAGGGATGGTGGAAGAGTCCACTATTAAACAAAACCAAATAAATCTTAATAATGAAAGGAAGGAGGAGAAGGAGAAGGAGAAGAAACAAAAGCTGAGAGAAATAGAAAAGAAAAAACACAAAAAAAATAAGAAAAATCAACAAAAAAAGAATAAAAAAATACAAATGACGGACAAAAGGATGGAGGATAATGAAGAATTAAAATAAACAATAAACAAAATTAAGAAACTTAAGATTATGGATCATAGTAATGACACATTGATGATAGTAACATATAATGTAAGAGAAATGAATAATCCAAAAAAAAGTAATCAAATTATAGAATATATAAAAGGCAAAAAAAGAAAATGGGACATAATAGGTCTATCAGAAACAAAACTAAATGAAAGGAATGATCATTATAAATTTAAGGACTTAGATAATCAATATACTATAATAATAGCAAGTTATGAAGAAAATGCAAGAGAAGGGGTAACGCTAATAATAAGAAAATAACTAAAGAAAAATATTAGAAATATAGAAAAGATACAAGGTCAACTAATAAAAATAGAACTAATATTTAATAATGAGAAAAATAAAAACATGATAATAATCCAAGTATATAAACCAAATAATGATCGAGAAAGCGGAAGCAAAATCAAGAAGATGATTAATGACTGGACAAATAGAAAGGATAAAGACAATTGGAAAATTATTATAATGGGTAATCTAAATGAAAATATGGACAAATTGATTAACAAAAAAGATCATAGAAAAATTAAAAGAACACTAGTGGATCAATTAAAAAGCAAAGGATATATAGACATACAGAAGGCAATCTTTAATGATAATGAAGAATTGGAACATACGTAGTCAAATGGATTGCACAAAGCTAGAATAGATTACATACTAGTAGACTCAAATATGAAAAACAAGATAATAGAATTCAAATTAAAAAATAGTAAAAAATTCACAGATAGCGACCATAAAATTTTAATTGTAAAAATCATGAAAAAAAAAGAAAGAAAAACTTAGTGGGAAAAAACTCAGAAAAAGTTGATAGTAGACAATAATAATATCTCAGAAAAAAACTGGAAACAATTTAAAGAACATACTAAAGAAGAAGCAAGGAAAATAAATAAAGAAAATGTGAAAAAGTTGGATATAGAGCAGCTAATGGACACAATTGAGCGAATATTATTAAAAGCGAGAGATTTGAATCTACCAAAAAAAGAAATAATAATAAATAATAAAAGGAAAATTAAACCCAGAGAAATACTAATGTGGAGTACGTATCAAAATTGGATAATAAAGATTAGACAGAATATGAAAAAAATATATAAAAATTTTATAAATATAAAAAGAATTGATATAGAAGAAATAAATGAGCTTAATGAGAAAATAGATAGATTTACAGTGGACGAAAAAAGTCTTCGGAATAATTTTTCCAGTCAGTATTTATCTAATAAATGACTTATAATCTATTAAAACAATATAAGATTTATATGNAAACGGGTCTGAAAAATATTTTTGTCTTAATACACAATGTGGTTTTTCTTAATAAAATTTCGTGTTNTAATACTTTAAATTCAATCAATTGAAAATTTCATGATTTTTNAAGTTTTCNAAATTTAGCTTTATTTTTATCATTAATATTACATGAAAATTTTATCAGGTATACTTTATGATTCAACAAATAAAATAAAAAAAAAATTATTAAATTTGGTTGGATATTTACCACGGAACTGCTTTTTAAAGTTGCTCAATTAGTCAAAAATTGGCTACTTATTTTTTTCAAATGATTTTTTGGGCAACTTAAATTTTAATAGGTGGAAAGCATGTGATTCATTACTAATATGCTTTTGATATCTAATTTTTCACATCATAAAGGGTATATCCGCAAATTTTCATGTGCCACTGACACTTATTTGCTGCACAATAAATAAAAATAATTTTTCTGGGAACTTTTTTCGTCCACTGTAATAATAGAGTACCGGAAAATATGAAAATAAAAACAAATAGAAATTATAATTTAGAAGCTATAGATAAAATTAACAAAATTAAGAAATTAATAGAAAAAAAATTAATTGAAGAAAAAATTAGAATCAAACAAAAGGAAATAACGGAAGCTATTAGACAGAGAAATTAAATTAGAAAAAGATTCAAAAAAAATGATAAAAAAGATATTATGGGAAAAACAATCAAGCAAATTAGAATTAAATAGAATAGTGATAAAGAAGGACGAACATAAATATAGAGTAATAACCTCGGAGAAAGAAATATTAGAAAAAGTAAGAAATTATTATCAAGAATGGATGAGAAAGAGAATTGTAAATAAAGAAATAGAAAAAGAATGGGAAGATCAATATCAACCAATAGAGGAGATAGAGGAAAAATGGTATGATAAATTAATAGAGGAAATTATAATAGAAGAAGTAAATGAGATAATTAAAAATTCAGCGAATAACAAAGCTTCAGGGGTAATGGGGATTACTTATGACATGTAGAAAAACAGTGACTTAGAATTAAAAGAAATGTTAAAAAGGCTTTTTAATGATATATTATGGAAAGGGGAATATCCTAAATCATGGAAGGAAGGATTAATATTTCTGATACCAAAAAAGAAAGATTGGAACGGGGACTTAAGTTAACTAGACCTATAATACTAATTGAGACAACAAGAAAATTATTTAACAAAATTATAACCAATAGATTAACAGATATATGTAAAGAATATCATATACTAAAAGGAAATAATTACACAGCTTTAAAAGGAGATAGTACATTGGAACCAATTCATACAATGTATAACATGCTGCAAGAGGCAAAAGACAAAAAGAAAGAAATATGGGTTTTATTTATGGATATCAGCAAAGCGTACGATTCAGTGAATAATAATCTATTGGAAAATCACTACGGAGAATAAAATTACCGGAAATGATAATTAGTCTAATTATGGATATCAACGAAAACAGATTCAATAGAGTTATAGTCAATAATAATATAACAAATAGATTCAAAGTAGAAGTTGGGATAGATCAAGGCGAGGTGTGGTCTCCAATACTATGGCAAATTTTTCTAGATCCACTATTATGTGAACTAAATAAATACAAGAATTTAGGTTACAAAATGACAAGAAATAATGGTAGTAGATTATATGGAGAAAGTGATGATGGTCAAAATTTCATATAAAATCATTTAGTTTTCATGGACGACACAAATATAGTGATGAGCAATGAAAGTAACTTAAAAGCTTTATATAAGATTTGCAATAGTTTTTATCAAATGAGTGATATAAAAGCAAATCCAGAAAAGTTTGAGTTACTGAACATAAATGCGAACAATGATAGAATTGAAATTAACAATCAAGTAATAAAGGCAAAAAAATAACAAAGAAGGAATCAGATATCTAGGAATATATATAAATAATAAATTGTCAAAAAAAGCAGGTAAAATTAAAATTAGGAAAATAATTACATCAGTGGTAAGACAAATGAACTGGAAAAAATTAACTGATAAACAAGTAATTTACATATAGAACAGCCGGCGATAGAGTATCAAATGCAAACAACAATTTTATCAGAAAATGAATGTAAAACTCTAATGAGACCAATTAAAAAATTGATTAAACATAAGGCAAAATTGTCAATTGCAATACCGGATACAATTTATATAGTGACCTATTTTTAAATGTAACTAATATATATGATATGCAAATAGAACATCATGCTAGTACGATGATATATAAATTAAATAGTAAAGGAGAAATGGAGATAAGTACAAGGATAAGACTAGATCAAATTAAAAGAAATAAAATGTTAATAGGATGTGTATTAGAAAATATATATAAAGTTAACAAAAGAACGGATGATATATTGATTAATGGAATAAAGTTATTAGAAGAACATAATTTTAGAATGTGTAATCATTTAAATATACATAATCATATGAACAAAAAAGAGAGTTTCAGAATAATGGATATATTAAATAACGATGTAGTAAAAAAGGGAAAAGTAAGTACGGATAATAAGTTTATAAAAGACATTATTACAGAAGATAATAAAATAAAATCGTGAAAATAAATATATAACGAAAATAATAGGAGCGCTAAAGGACGAACACCAAATTGGTATGTAGAAGTTAAAAAGATATTAACAAATAATAACAACGATAACACATTAGTAAGAATTTATAGTAATTTGGGAACTTTTAAAAAAGAGTCGATAGAAAGTGAAAAAATAAGTAAAAGTATTAGTATAAAAAATTGGGAAAAATTAGAAAAAGAATATGAAAAAGAGGTTATTGAAGAAATGATAATAATTAATGATAGAATGATAGAAATAAATGAAATATGGGGTAGGTATAAGAAAATTAGTAAGAGTATTAAAGACGAATTTATAGATAAGTATTATAATAATGATAGTGGAAATTCAAGGTATAAAATAGAAAGAGTTAAAAAAAGGTAATAATTACATGATAATGAAATAGAGTAAAATAAATGGAGATATTATAGAAGATATTATAAGAATAATAGAAGTTAATAATGGAAATATAGAAAGGAATTTGATTATATTATTAGTAATAATGGGATTAATGGCGAAAGATAATGGAAAAATAGAAGTTGAATCAGCTAATGCAAGAGAAATTTATAGTATAATGAAGAAAATGGATAACGTTAAAACTAAAATAACGATGAGAAGAAAAGGGAAAATTCAGAATATAAATTATATTGAAAGACTATTACAAATAACGGAGAAGGCTAATATATTCTGGTCGTTAAAAGAAAGTAAAAAAGAGAAGAAATCAAAAAAGAAAGGAAATAATGATAAATTAATAAGAGAAATAATAGAGATTAATGAATTAGAAGAAATATTACCAATAAATAAATATAGATTATATTGGAATAGGAACTTAGTTAATGATAAAATAAGAGAGATGGTAAAGAAATATAATAAATTCAAATATATAGAAAAGTGGCTTACGTTAAAAGTTAATAAAAATATTATGAAAAATGTAGACAAAAATGAAATTGAATGGGAGAAAATGCTAGAATACATATTAAACAGAAAAGAAGGAGGGTATGATATAACATCTGAAAAAGATTTGAGAGATAGAATTTATAACATAAAAAATTTGATCGAAAAACTTCCAACTTATAGCGTAATGGAATGAAGAAATAAAGATGTGTATAATTCGAAATGTTCTAGATGTAATTGGGAAGAAGAAACATGGATGCACATCTGGTAATGCGAGAAAAATGAGATCAAATTGCAAGATATCATAGTCGATGAAATTGATATCCAAATAAAAGTATTGCCAAAAGATAATATAATAATAAATAGGGAAAAATGGACAGAATGTATAATAGAAATTTTAATAAAATGATCAAATATTATAGAAGAAGGTTATATCTATCATGAAATTATAAAGGGAATATTCAATAAACTCTATGAAATGGAATTATGACAAGAATTTAAAGGGAAAATGGAATTGTTAATAAACAATATAGCAAGAAAAGTAAGAGAAATGATCTGGAACAAACATTGTGAACAAGTGATAGAATTGGAAAAAAAGAGAGGTTTATTAAGATCTGACAAAAAAAGACATTGAAAAATAAAGGATTAACGGAGAAAGAAAGGAATAAAATCACACTAGAAAAATATAAGAAAAAGACTATTATTAAACAATTAGTAAATAGATGGATGGGAATACTTATTGAATCTAACTACAAAAGTCATAACATATGGTATAAAACTAACATATCAGACATCGTTAATAGTTTATATAGAGATAATTAAATAATAGGTAGAAAATAGGATAGTTTATATATATAAATCTTTATAATGTATTACATAGTTTACATTTAATTATACTTATATAATTACAGCGTAAACGTATAAAGATACAGAGTAAATAAATAAATAAATCATATCTATATATATATTTTTTTATCTATCTATATTATTAAAATATTTGTTGTGTAACCTTTACAATTGTGTAACTTTATTACGTGATATTACACAAATTCCAAAAAAGAAAATTTTATTTCCTACGAAAATTGGATCAAACGGTAGTACAAGATTACACAAATTTCCAAAAAAGGAAATTGATATGTATACTCATAATTCCGGCCGGAATTAAACTAAAACCCGTTACAAAGCAACGGGTAGCAACTAGTATTTAATTAATTTTAAAGTTTTAATACGTAGTGAAATACAAGAGTCGTAAATAATGTAATCGGAACTGTAAATGCTCAAAATCAATATTTGGTGATATTAATATTTCTTTGTCAAATCAGATAATATGATGCTTTTTAATTCAAATTATATTACTTGAAATAAATATCAAGTCATAATAAACATAAAATAATTTCATATTAATAAAGCTATTCATTATTTGTTTACAAATAAACTAACTAGTCACAGAAAAAAATTTGAACTTTAAACATATTTTAATATTTTAAAAATCATCAAATTCCCACGTTTATTTGTTTTAGTTTGTTTAAATTCCAATTTTTTTCAGCCAGAAGGGACGTTAAAGAATTATCGAGTTGGGATAGAATTAAAAACCTGGCCAAATTTTCTTAATAACTTTTTAAAAATGTGCGAAGATTTAACAGTTAAAATTCTAGTTTATAATGTTATTTAAGTGTAAAATAGAAATTATTTAAATATTTACGATTTAACACAGCTAACATGCTAAGCTAACGAAAAAAAAAATGCAATAAGTATAAATGTATATCATGTATATCTGTTATTCTTGTCCATTACATTATAACAATATGTACAGTATATAAAGAAACCAGAATAAAAATGTTACTTTTGTTGCTTTAAAACATTTCTCACAATATTGCTAAACTCACCGGCGGTGATTGTCACCGCTTAATTTCGGCCGAACATCATAATTTCAACCAGAGTTAAGATGCTAAAGAAAAAAAATTTAATTTAAATAAAGTTGGTTAAAAAATATTTTCATGATTTCCTCAAAATTATCTGAACAACGGCTTTTCACTGTCTTTTCTATCATAAGAAAAACTTTTCTTCTTGCAAATTTTACATATAGTAAGTTGATCAAATATGCAAGTTAATATTTAAAAAAAAATAAAAACTATAAAAATTATTAGTCCGGTGATAATCACCGAGAGATTAATATCAATGACAAATATAAAAGATTATATTATTGTTACTGAATGTGAATACATATTATGATAATATGATCTTTATTTAGGTGGGTGGCCTCAAATTTTGCGGAATATTAACTAGCAAGTTCGGTTGTTGTTGAGCTATATTTGTTATTTAGTTAGAACAAAGATAGAGCTTAAATAGTTTTTTATTAGCTGATCATTATCAATCTTGGATCTGATCCAAAAAAAAAAAATTTGAAAATGGTTCAGATCAGATAATCAAATTAATTAAATTAACTAGCTAAATAAGTAAAAGTTGGTGTTTGTTTGCTATTAATATTAATGAATATTAATTAATATTAACACCCAAGTTGCACGACGAGGACGTCAACACCATTCGCAACTCAAAAAATATTTAAACTCACTTTAGATATTTATTGAAGTGAACTTCTAATAAATATCTATAGTGAATTGATTCACAAGAAACCAGGTTTTAATTTATAGCAGGTCAATTTTAAAAGATCCATTTTATCCTTATATATCCAATCGTCTAGAGAAACAAAAAAAAAATAAATTAATAAAGAATTTACTAATGAAAAAACAGATAGAAAATCAAACCAATCCCAAATGATTTTTAGTAAATTATATTAAAATCTAAACAATCTATATAAATCTGCGCTCTAATTTTCTAGTTACTATCTACTTGTCCAGATACTATCCTACGCGTCCGGTTGCTATCCTACACGTCCAGATACTATCCTACGCGTCCAGATACTACCCTACTTGTCCAGTTAATATATTACTTATCCGGTTTCTATCCTACTTTGTCCAGTTACTTTTCTACGCGTCCGGTTTCTATCCTACTTTGTCCAGTTACTATCCTACGCGTCCGGTTGCTATCCTACACGTCCAGTTACTATACTACTATTCCAGTATTCTAATTTGCAAATAATTAATATAATACAATCCCCAGTAAAAACCAGACGAATTTTACAGATAACACCAAATGGTGTTAAAGGAAATGCTATACATAAGGCGCACAGCTCTACCCTCTACTTATTATGGGCCAAAGTAGAAAACCATCGGACGTTTCAGGCTAAGAGAAAACTATGCAAATAATAATATAAAAATTTGCTTCATCATTTTCTCTAAAGACAATTCAATCTCCAAGACTCTTATAGAAGAAAAGAATTGCCAAACAACCTCTAAAAGAGTAATTGAGAAATCAGAAATATCGGAAAATCAAAGATATATATACTTTTTAAATTCTAAATTTTGATGTAACAATTACATAATATTTGTATATTATTATATCATTATGAATGAAATTTCATACAGATTTAAAATGACTCATATTTATATATTATATACAATAGTTCTACAAAAATAAAAATAACATATAAAATAAATAGGATATTGATACGTATCGCCTCTGGCGTTTGACGCCAGTATCATGTGATCTGTGTTATTACGTGCATTGATGTGAAATTATTGATGTAATGGTAATACAATATTTATATATATATAAATCAAGCTTGTNGTTAAGCTTTTATTAAACATTTCCTTTCATTCTCTTTTAATAATNTCATAATTACCTTCTTTATTCACAAAAAAAAATTAATTTTTTTTCATTAATTTTNGTTCATTTTTATCTTCCAGTTACTAAATTTCTATATTATNNCTATGNATTTTAATTTACATGNACCTTTAAGTCCTAATAATGTTAAAGGCTAATTTAGCACCCATTCCTTTATCTCTTCAGCGAGCACAAATGAAACAAGCATTACTATATCAAGGAAAAACAATTTTTTTTAATCAAGTTCATTTTATTGTAAATATTTTGGAATTAACATAAGGTTGGGATTAGAGTTAGGATTAGAATTAGGATCAGGATTAGGGTTAGGATTAGGATTAGGATTAGGGTCAGGATTAGGGTTCGGATTAGGGTTAGGATTAGGATTATGATTAGGGTTAGGATTAGGATTAGGATTAGGGTCAGGATTAGGGTCCGGATTAGGGTTAGGATTAGGGTTAGGATTAGGGTCAGGATTAGGGTCAGTATTAGGGTTAGGGTTAGGATTAGGATTAGGTCAAGGATCGGGATTAGTGTTAGAATTAGTGTTTGCATTAGAAGTAGTTTTCTAAAAGAACGAAACTTAAAATTATCATATTTATTACACTCATCTATAATATTTTTTATTTCTAAAATATATTATAAAGCATATTATTTGATTTAAAGTGTGTTATAAATTGTATTACAGATAATGATGAAAACATGATCATGTGACACTGGCGGTGATCACCAGTGGCGGTAAATAAATAAATAATGGTTAAAATTATGACAAGTTGTATATAATGGTATTAACAGTTTAATGCCCAATCTGCATTGGTTATATGAATATCTTTACAAAAACATTAGTTAATTCTATGAAATTTTTTTTGGCCATTTTATTAAAAAAAAATTATTTTAATTGTTTTTTAACAAAGACATTTATTAGTATACTTTATTTTTATTTATTACAGTCACCCCCTCTATAGTCAAACCTCCTGTTTCCCGTAAAGCATTTTACAAGTTTATTGATTATAGTCATATTATTTAGGTACTAAATAATTAGTGTTTACTGGTTTATTTAGATGTAACTCGTCACATCTGAATTTAAATATCATCATTCGAATTCCTGACATTAAAAAATTCATTTAATTCATTAATTTTTTTTATCTCTGTAGTAATTATTTGCAATCGATCATGTGCTTTCTTATGTACGTCCAAGCATTTTACACATATNACTTATTTTCAATATTTTAAATAATCTTTTATTCATTAATATTAATTTTGAAAATTACATAAATTATAAAAAAAATAAAATAAATATTATTTTTAAATGTTAAAATAAAAGTTTTAAATTGTAAAAATTGGATTTGAATATTGAAATTATATCTTCTACTAAATAATAAACTAAAAAATTAATGTTT
>QKYT01000092.1:122253-144603 GCA_003550305.1 Glomus cerebriforme | reverse complement strand
AGTATTTATATAATTAAAAATATTAAGATTATAAAAATGAGTCAAAATCACCAATAATACAATAATAAACTAAGCATGATAAGTCACATCACGCAAAATTCCGATCATTCAATTAGTTAATATAAAAAAAATTTACTATAGTTTTTAATGACTCATGATTCCTTACATTGATAAATTATGTTTGCATAATTTATTAATGCATAAAGTAATTGGTTGATATAATTTAAATATTGTAAACTGCGGTAATTGAAATTAAATAAAGATACTATTACTTTTATTAAAATTTTTCTTTAAAAGAAGTTCAAAATATGCAAATATGCCGAAATATGTACGGAGGGATTGAGTAATGAAAAGATTGAATTTTAACAATTTATTAAAAGTTTATTCATGATATAAAGTTGCCAATTTTAAATTTTTTTAAAAGAGATTTTGCATATATATTTTTCTTTTTTTATTATGATATTTGCTGAAAGTCTGAACACTATGATTTTAAAAAACAGAAGTTTTGCCATTTATACCAAAAAAAAAATGAAAATTGATGGAAATTTAACTCTACAATTTATTTATTATGTCATATTTGACATAAAAAAATCATATTGAGCGTCTATAACAATCTATAGCAATAAGTTTTAATCAAAAAGGATTATCTCAATAATATAGATTTTAAAAGTATGACAATTCAGAAATTATTTTAATCTTATTTCAGAAGTCAGAATTTTTTTTTTTTACTTACAATCATGTTCAGTTTGTTATGAATGTTACGTTTTATTTTAAAAAATGGTTGAATTGAAAAAATACCTATACTTGTGATATAATATAATAGAAATAGTTTGATTAAGTTTAAAATTAGTACGCGTCAGTCACGTCAAATTATATTTAATAAAAAAATTCGTTAATTTTTCACGGATACTTGTTACATTAGTTCACTGATCACGGTATGATTTTTGCGTCGACCTCCGCTTCTTTTCGTATAATATTTGGTTTATATGTATAATAGCACGATTATCTAATAATGAATAAAGTAAATGGAATAAATAAACATATTGTTAAAACGTATCAATATACTTCTATAACGTTCTTTTGCAATGTTCTAAAAATAGAATAAAAATCCTGTTTATTCAATAAAGAAAAATATAGTTCATCTAAATTTATTCGTATTAATAATTCTCTTTGAAATAAAGATAATAAAGATACTCCATTAGGTTAAAAAAAATCAATAAAAGATACAATAATACGCCAATCAGTATGCATTGGAGTTCTCATCATGTAACGTAATTTCTAAAATTATTAATAATTAACATTCAAAAAATTGCAATGATAAATTAATATCGTTAGCCGTAGATTACTTTCTATATACAGTAAATGGTGTAATTCTTAAGGAGTCACAATCATTATAATGAATCAAACGGTCATATATTCAGATATGGATTATGTGGAGCAGTTGGTGATATAGATGATACAAAAGATACAAAAATTTATGGAGTTTATGCCTTACGTATCTCCTGAAATATTAAGATATTCTCAAGCAGTAGCAGATAAGCAGATATGTATGTATATACAGTATATATATTATGTATTTTGATAGCAACCGCGCTCATAAAAAAATTTAGTATTAAGCCAGGAGCACCAAAATGAACATTGACTTAATAAAAAAGTGTATGGATTCAGATAATAAACCAAATGTTTTTAAAGTAAAAAATCTGATCAAACATTTTCAGGTAGAAATACTAAAGGAAATTGAGAAACAATTCAAGGTAACAGAAGAATATAGAAAGGTAATCCCCGAATTATTGAAGATAACGCTCATCCAGAAGCTTATTATATATCAAGATTACGATTTACAAAAGATCTTAACAATAATATGGTAAAGTTACTGATTTTACAAAGTCTGGTTTCTGATTTTTTTTTGTTTTTTTTTTTAATTAAGGAATTTATTAATGTTTCAATTGATAACCTATATAAAAATAATTAAAGTGAAAATATTCAATTAGAAGAATATAAATAAGTTTGAGTCTATTATTTAACAGATGTTATTTATTTTTTAATGACTATGAATTTTTTTCATTTAAAATATAGTTTGCTTTTTTTGTAAACCATTTTTACATAGTAATAATTTTTATGTTCATTCCAAGTTATTATTATCAAGAAGTCGCTTATTGGATTCAGGTTAAGTCACAAACAAATCACTTACTTTGACCGATTCTGATATTTCTTATGAATCGTTAGAAATTATTCTTAATTTTTTTTTATAGGGGTACGCTTCCAAACATCAAACTTTTGATGAATGGACTATTTTATTACGTTACGCTTCTAAATTCCTTATACCTACTTTAACTCAAAGGTGCGAAAAGGCATAAAGTGTCATTTGAATCATGATAATCTAAGTGAGATTGAAGAAATTGCTAATGAATATGATGCTGGACAATTATATATATTTAGTATATACAGTATATATGTTTTACAAAAATAAATAAATAAATAAATAATGTATTTATGAATCGTAACAACAGTCTTTTTAAATCTATGCAGTAAATTATAAAAAATAGATGATCACGAATATAGTCTTAAACTGATTATTGATTTTTCTCCTCCATTTCTCCTCATGGTAACGTTGACATGAAAATCCAAAGTTTTGACTATCAAATTTCATAGTAAAAACATGATAAATATTAAAAAATCCAATTAATTAAAAAACTAAAAACTAGTAAAAAATCTCATTATTTTCACATCATAACTTCAAAATTGATATATTTATTCATTTTCTTATTTTAAAAATCTTCGTTTAATGGAACCTTCAACTTTGATTACCGTGGAACTTTTTTTTTGATTGGCTGTAAATTATGCGTTTACTTAGTACAGTACATATAACTTTTTCCTGTACGTTAGTAAATAACTTATTCCTGCTCCCTTTGATGACTATAAAAAACTTCATTTTTTCGAAGCAAAAAAACCAAATAGTCTTGATTTAAATAATGATAAGCGTTGTAAATTTGTTTTAATAGACTAAATTTCTTAATCTATCTATTTTAGAAATAATGCTAAAAAACGAGATGATTTTCATATCATTTGGGAAAATTTATTAAGCTAGGTATATAATCAGCATTGATGGAAAAAAGAATTATTCTATATGAAGTGAAGGATATGGAATACCAGGATTATCTCATTGTGCGTGACGTATACACCGGTGGAATTTATAATATTTCTTTTTATTTCATGATTCTTTCGTACCTCTTTTCCCATTTATTAAAAATTTTAGCAATAACTTCTATTTCTACAAATAAAACAGGTTAATTCCATCAATACTATGTTTTGAACCAGATAAGTCTTCATATTTGACTTGTTAATAAATATTCAAACTCTATATCTTCTTCAACAAATAATGATAGAACTATATTTACATTTTTAAGCTGATATTTATGACCACAAGGTAAAATTTGGTTTAAGTCAGGCGGTAAAATAAATCTGATTCAAATAAATTTAACGTTAAAAACAGATAAAAATGAAATTATACTTTGCAAAACAAAAGTTTTCTAAACCAAATGTTAGAACATACAGCATGTAGTATATCAATGGTTGTAATTTAAAAACTTAATTACCATGTGACAAATCATATGATATCACATCCTTCGCGCTTTTATTTTTTAGATTCATTGGCGTGCTCGAATGGCACTTATTGTAAAAAAAAAATTGCTGTGTTAAATTTTCTCTCAAGGGAATGCATTTTTTTCTATACTACTAAATTTAGCTTAAAATTTTATATTGATTTTATCTTTTTTTTTTTTGTATTTCCAATCGATTTTCTGCACCACATATCAATTTACCATTTTTAACTTTTATAAAAAAATTTAATATTCATATTTATTTATTTTTTTTAACATAAAAACACTTTCTAGAAATAATAAATACAAACGAATATATAATCAATCCATATTCTTCTCATTTTAGTTTCATATAAAAAAATGTTACATAAATATAAATTGTTATCTTGTGTCTAAAATTTAACTTCAACGATTTAAATTAATTATCTGAAAAAAAAAATTGAAAAAAATTGGTTAAAAAAAATATATAATATATACATTTATTGTATATCATATTTCTTTCTTCATTTTTAGATACAACAATAGCACAAATAAAGTTATTATATAAGTTAAAATTTACCATCATTAATTTTCAATTGAGTAAAATCAAATCGGATCGATTCTATTTAATAAACAAAATTTATTAGTACTTTTCAATTAATTTAAATATATATTTTTTTTGAATAAGTAAAAGATTATTTACCTGAATATTTCATACTCATAATATTATCATATTGTTCATAATAATCATCTGAATTTTTTGGTTCAGGAAGATTATTAAAATCAAGTAATCTACTTGTATAAATAGCTTCGGAATGCGTTTCATATGATAAATTGGTAGAAGGAACATCAGTTTGTAATTTCTTATTGATTTCATCTGCTTCTTTGATTTGTTTTGTTAATTCTGTTTCTCTTGTTTCTACTTTAAATTCACTATCCCATTTCGATAAAATATTTCTAATTTCTAGTGTTGATGGTCTATTTAATGGATCTGCATCTAAACATTTTTTAATTAAATGCACAATCAATTGGGGTACTTTAATATTAAACGTTGGTCTAAGTCCTTGNCAGATTTTCATTGCTAAATTTATATCATGGCTTACATCATGGTATGGAGGTAATCCAGAAATTGTTTCATATATAATTATACCAAAACTATAAATATCAGTAGCTTGGGTATAATTTTGTCCTCTTAAAATTTCAGGAGCAATATAAGGTAAAACACCATAAACTCTTTTTTTTGTATTTTCTAATGGATTATAATCTGCAGATTTGCATAATCCCATATCAGTTATACAAGCATTGCCTGAAATATCTTTATAAAGTATATTTCCAACATGTAAATCTTGATGAATTAAATTATTCTCATGAATGTGATAAAGCCCACATGCAATATTAAATAAATCATCAATCTTAGTTATCCAATTTAATTTATTAAAACTTTTGTCTAAATAATTTCGTAAACTTCCATTTACTGCATATTCCAAAACCATCATATAATTTTTTGTGTCTGGGTCTTGAGTTATTCCATACATTTTAATAATAGAAGTATATTCACCCAAAATTTTATTGTGTGATGTGATCTAAAATAAAACATTTTATAAAAAATACATTAGCAAAAAATTATATTTCAAAATTTTATTGACGATAAATTAATTTATACCTCATTAATAAATTCTAATGTAACATTTTTTGAATTATATAAACTTTTCAGTGCTACATACTTAGTAGACAAAGGCCTAAACCAATTTTGATTTTCATTATCCCAATGAAATAAATATCCATCAATCCAATTTGCTCTATACACTTTGCCAAACCCACCTTTTGCAATATATTCAATATTATAAAATCTATCATAAGGTATCCACTCTAATACATTATAACGGGAAGTTGCTGATAACTGAGTATCTTGAATAAATTTGTCAATATCATCATTACCGCTAGTCCAGTTTTTGAAATTTTGTTGAAACCGTTTTGCATTACATGTGTTACACCAATAATATTTATTTTTTTGTTTACATTCTTCACATGTTTCATACCTATCCATAGTTCGATAGTTAAAATAATTTGAATAAACTTTATTACATGAAATAAGTTAAAAATAATAAAAATAAGAGTAATAAATTTGAAAAATAATTAAAATGGAAATGTTACGCTAGAAATTTCTTTTATCCCATGTAAAAGAATTTGTGTAACAAATATCATGCAATGTTGATTTTAAATTTGGCTAATCAAAAATCACGCAATCTAATAGATTTCCTGACCTATCAACATCATTATTTAATACGAACGCAAAATTTAATTTTTTTTTTTTCTGGAAAACTCGGATGTATTGTATCAGGACTTTGTTCATCAATAAATTTTGGTAATTTGACTTATTAACGGATAGGAAAGTTTATAACTCGCTCAATTTCGTCATATACTTTTTAATTAATTAAGTTTTAACATGCAGTGAAATACAAGAATAATAAATATATCGATAGTACGTACAGTAGTTGAAACAATAAATGCTCTAAATCAATATTTGGTGACATCAACATTTCTTTATCAAATCAAACAAACGAATAAAACTAAGAAAATTTATTTTTTTAATTTAAATTTATATTATTTCAAAAAAAAAATATTATGGCTAAAATTATATACCGTATTTTTTTTTTAAAAAAAAAAAAATTTAAACTCAAATAAACATATTTTAATATTTCAAAAATCACCAAATTCTCAATTATTATTACGTTTATTTGTTTTAATTTCAGATTTTTTCAACCAGAAAGGACGTTAAAGAATTATCGATTTGGGACGGAATTAAAATCATTGGTCAATTAATTATAATTCTGACCAAATTTTCTTGATAACATTTTAAAAATGTCTGACTCAAATAATTTTATACTAACAGAATTCTATATTATCAAAATATATTATGTGGTGATAATAAGTAAACAGCAATCACAGTAAATAATCTATAGAGACTGAGTCCAGTCTGATGGTCGTTTTGAGTTCAATCACGTCCATTAAAAAAGTTTCAATATCGATAGTTTGATGAAATAATTAGCGCAATACTTACAAGTTACAATACTTAGTATTTTGAACTTAATTTATCAGAAAGTGAGATTTGGATAAATCGTCACTGAAATTGTAAAAAATTTTTTTATAATTTAGGAAGAAATTTTTGTATTATATGCGGATAATCTTTAAAATAATGATTCTGTCATTATTTTTTATGTACAGTAGGGGGAATAATAACGTTAGTATCTATTGTTTTTAGGACACATTTTAATGACACTGAACATTTTTTATAGTAAATATAACAGATAAACCCCCGATTTAGAAATAATAGAGCACTAGAAAGTATTTATATAAGAAATTTAATTGCCAAAGTTTGTGAAATTGAATGTCCAAAAATTAAAAAAGTTATTCATATTTAAAAATAATTGTAGTTACGCTTTTTTTGGGTTTAGTAATATTCTTATGTCATACTTCTTTTCAGTACTTCATTTGATATGATTTTCATATGATAATTGATTATAAGTAAAAATCGGATTATTAATTAAATCATTTTGACCGCTCAATTCGGTTAGATGTATTTTCTAGGTTATGATTTCTAGGAAATATTTGACCAAATACTTTTGTATTAGATATTCGTGAAATTTTACTTATAAATCTTGTTACGATATTGGGTAGATAATAAAAAATTTGATCTTGTATCATGACTAATTTTAAATAAATATGTATATATTTTTCTGAGAGGCAACCTTAGTGGACGATTTTAATAATTATGGATTGTCGAATACTTGAATACTTTTTGTCCAGGGAACATGCGTGTACTGTACATCGCTTATTTATTTAAATGCTTTTAATAAAATGTTATTACTTAAGTCAGAAAAAAATATATTAATTTTATTAAAATGAGAGGAAAATATATTTTATTTTTTATTTTTTTTATAAACAATTTATAATCGGTAAAGTGAGTATGATTTACTTTTATTGATTTAAATTAATTTTACTGAGTAAATACTAAAAATATTTATTATTAAAAATATCTTTTTTAATAGATGGCGTATTATCATACGATTCTTCAAAATTTTTAATAAAAAAAAAACCCCCTAATAGAACGTTAGCTTCCATATAGATATTGTCGCTTACATAAATTAGGTATAGTACATGGTTTTTGAATGGATTAGAACCAACTTTATGATATATTATTAAATTATTTATCAGCCATACTATAATCTATTTTATAATGTATGGAAAACATTTCATTGAAAGATTAAATAGGAAACTATAAAGAAAAAAAAATTTATTTCTTTACTGTATATTGTGTTAACTAAATTAGGTTACTTTGTCGTATTTAACTAGTAAAATTAAAAAGCTTGGCGCACAAAGTATTTGTGAAGATCCATATCTTATGATGTTACAAATTCGTCATGCATGTCAGTGGCGTAAATGTTTATAAATATATCAATGTATTAAAAAAATTTTTTTTTTAAACTTTTCTCTTTTTTTAAAAAAAAATTTTTGATCAAAAAAGATGATTCCAAATATTATATATAACTTACTTAATAGAAATTCTTCAAACAACAACTCTTCGAATAACGATTCAAATGAAAATTCAAATAATAATAATCCAAATAATAATTTAAATGATAATTCAATTAATACCCAAAACATTAACAACAATGAACATGATAATGGTTTCCATTCTTCACATTCTACACTTTTAGAACAACAAATCGCTTCACAACTTCGTGAACAAAGTCGACAATTGCGAGAACAACAGCAGCAACATGATGAACAAGCTTCTTCAATTATTCCACCTATACCAAATTCTACAAGTCAAAGTGTTTTTACTAACCTTCGATTCGGTCAACCAGTGTGCATTTTGAGAGCTCCAGAAGATTCGAATTTTCCCTCTACTCACGCTGACCAAAACTCTTCTGGACAATTACCATTATCGACAATCCTTTTACCTCCAAATTATATTCCATCACGAGAAAATGATTCAAATGAACAGACAGAAATCGCAAAAGTTAGTGATGAATCTCGTGGAGGGTTATTTGTTGATAAATTTCCACTTCATGTTATACCAGTTGAAGGAAAAGATCATTTATTTATGAATAGAATTTCATATAATACTCAAACTGATGCTTATTATGAAAATGGTAATTTATCAAATAAATATTTAAAGAAATGGAAAGAAGGTGCTTATCAATGGGATAATATTGAAACGAAGATCGAGTACGATTGGATGAAAACTTATTTAGCAAGATCTCCTACCGATGATAGAATGAATGATGACGGAAATATTTCTTGGAAATTTGATTATCGTGTTGGAGAATATGTGATTAATTCTCTAAATATAAGATTATCATTTGGTACATTTGATAATCTTGCAAGTGTACATTGGTTTATTAAACCATTACCTACTATGAAGAATAAAGATCCAACTTGGCAATCGATTCAATTTGATCCATATACAGAATCTAGACATGAAGTAAATGAAATTAAAGATCTCACTCAATTCGTTAAAAATGAATATGGGTTTATTTTAGAAGCTCGTTTAAGTGGTGGTGAAGAGGATGAAGTTATATGGCAAAAAACTCAGTTATTTAGACAAAATTGGAACAGAATATTAGCTAGGGGTGTAGATGTTGAAAATGATGAAACTTTTGGTTTGGATGTTAAAGTGGAATTAAAACCTGATATTATTATGGATCCCTTACCTGAATTATCAGAATCATTTGTTTTAAATGATGAATCAACAAGCGATTTTATTATCCATTATGAAATTTCATCTGGTGATAATCCAGGTGCTGAAACTATTACAAGTTCTAATAATTATTTTTATGTTCATTCCAAGTTATTATCAAAAAGATCCGATTATTTTAATGCGTTATTTGGTTCAAAAATGGTTGAATCACAAAGTAAATCACTTACTTTAACCGATTCTGATATTTCTTATGAATCGTTAGAAATTATTCTTAATTATCTTTATAAGGGTACACTTCCAAATATCAAAAGTTTTGATGAATGGACTACTTTGTTACGTTATGCTTCTAGATTTCTTATATCTACTTTAATTCAAAGGTGTGAAAAGGCGTTAAAAGGTTATTTGAATCATGATAATCTAAGTGAGATTGAAAAAATTGCTAATGAATATGGTGCTGAACAATTATTACAATGTTGTAAATATTTTGAGCCATCAAGAAATAATTAAAGAAAAATTGGAAAATTGGAATGGTAAAATTTTTTGATATATCATGTATTTTTTTATTGTATCATGTGCTGTATACTGTATATATTTACTTATAACTGATAGTCTATTTATTTAATATATATATTATGTTTTACAAATTAAATGAATAAAGAATTGGTTATCAGGTTATGTATTTACGAATCGTAACAACAGTCTTTTTATCAATTGATGCAAATACAGTAAATTACATAAAATAGATTCTGGTCACGAATATAGTCTTAAAATTGCATCATTTTCTCCTTCATCTTTTTCTCGTGGTAACGCTGACATGGAAATCAAAAAGTCATTTAACTGGCAAATTTTATAGACAAACACATGATTAAATATTAAAAAATCCTGATTCATTAAAAAAACTAAAAACTAGTGAAAATCTCATTATTTTCACATCATGAGAACTTGCATCATTTTCTTCATCTTTTCCTCGTGGTAACGCTGAAATCAAAAGTTATTTAACTGGCAAATTTCATAGACAAACACATGATTAAATATTAAAAATCCTGATTCATTAAAAAACTAAAAACTAGTGAGAAATCTCATTATTTTCACATCATAAGAACTTTAAAATTCAATATATTATTTATTTTCTTATTTAAAAATGTCCTTCTAACTTTGATTACTTGTAACTTTTTTTTAATTCTAGCGTATATTGGTTTATCCTATGGTACAATATTCGATAAAAAGCATAAAATAAAATGTGATTATATATGGTGTCAAACACTCACACAAGGGGATAGAAAAAAATATGGGCAGAAATGAAATAAATTGATAAATATCATCAAAAATATGACGAAAGCTGAGTTTATCTGACGGAACAATATTAATATCTCACGGGATTGCAAATTTGTTAGCACTTCTATAATACACTATTATATACCTAAGAATAGTATTACAACAAGCAAATTAAGTTCACTTAATATAGAATCAATTTCTGTAAGAAGTCTTTCTTTGACAATAATAATTCATTTTAACAAGTCCTCTTATAAAATTTATAATTATAAATATTTTTTCTTAAACCAAATTTGAAACCATCATGTTATAACAATATTCTAACATTGTTATTCCTCTTAAATACTCTCCTTCTGCCAATTTTTTAAATAATTCATAAGCTTTTTGATAATCCTTACCAACACCATTTCCTTTTCAATAAAAATTGCCAAGATTAAACATAGCTATTAAATGTCCGTTATTTGCAGCCTTTTCATACCTTTTTCATACCAAAAAGCAGTTTTTCTTAAATCTTTTTCAATACCTATTCCATATTCATAACTCTGACCTATATTACAGTAAATTGTCCTAATGCATAATCTTATTAGCTATTTTTTCATAATATTCAAAAGCCAATTTTACATTTTTCACAATTCCATTTCCAGATAACATTTTCAGACAAAAAATTGTGCTAAAATATGATCCTGTTTTGATGCCTTAATAAATAAATTTATTGTTTGCTCATTGTTCCAATTCCATGATAATTAAAATATCCAAGTAAAAAAATGGATTTGATTATTCAACAACCAGTTATAAATTTCTCGTAAATTTATATTATGATTATTAAGATAATCAAGAACATGCTGTTTTATTACTTATTATACTCCTTAAACAATAGATCTAACTATTTCAATAATTATTATACTAATTTCACCGGTTTGATGCGCAGAAAAAAATACTGGTTTTGGTGTAGCAATTAAATAATTAGCCCAATGTTCTTGCATTATATTTGACCTAAAAAATAAAAATTGTGGTAGAATAATTAATATTTATATTTTATTAACAAATTTTTTATGGATAATAATACCTACCAACCATCAGAAATTAAGCAAATATAATCAGCTGAATTAACCAAATTATTTACTTCAATTTTTGTATTATTATATTTTGTCAAGTAATGTTATTGATAAAGCTTTTCATGAAGGTAATTTAAAGCAAGAACGAAGTTTTTGAAAAAGGATTTTATTGGTTCTAATTTAGGTAATGATAAGAATAACCCACATTGGTAAACTGCTTGTGCAAATAATAATTCACCTTCGGCTTGTTCTGCTGAAGATATTCTATCAACAAAATTATTTTTTGTTGCTTGTGATTGTGATACAGGTCTTTTAATAACAACAATATTATTTTGCTCTGTTGATGAATAAGAATTATTACGTTGTTGTGTACTTGGCCCAAAATATCCTTATATTTGCTTGTGAACATATTATAAAATGTGCAATACACTTATTTGCAGCAGCATTTATTTCATAATTACAGTATTTGCATTGTGCACAGGCTTGATGGAAACCAGCAACACGTTCAAGTTTATTAAAATGAGCCCAAATAGGATTAGCTGGAGGCATTTTTGATGAAACAGAAAAAAAAATTTTTTTACAGTACGATCTTTTAAATATAACGTGATACAAATAATTCTAATTATAAATTTTTATCAGATTCTGGTTTAAATTATAATTCTGGTTAGAGATATGATAAAATTTTACCAAAATTATATTTTTAGCCAGTTTTTTTTCCGAGTTTGCAAAATTTTACAAGTATTATTTTTCTTCTTTTTTTTTAGTTATTTTTTCTCTTGGTCATTTAGATCTAAAGTTTTCCTTTTTTTTTAATATATATATAAGAAAGCTTTTATTTTAACTTTTTCTTTTTTCTTTTGTAGTTTTTTAAGAAGACTTATTTGTAAATTTATTTAGGCTTTTAATATTTAAAGTATTTATTTTAAAATTAGAAATTAAAATAAATTTTTTCGTCTGACATTTTATCGGGGTGGCTTAGCATTGTTACACGATTTAAAGTTCGGCTGAAATTATGTTAAAATTACGCTAAATTAAATTATTTTTAATTGATCATATACCAAACATTAATTTTGCTATGTTTATTTTTATTTTATATAAAAATTTAATAATTCTGGTAGATGAACCAAATCCGCCGATATGCTAAACATACTTTTACAAATACTTTATTCGTCAAAGTATATTCGTTAAACTTACCGAAGTAAATCTTATACTTTAGTAGTCCCCTCCTCCCCTCCGACTATATCTCTGTTTATACATGGTACTGTACAATTTTTGTTCAAAAAAAGTCATTTCTTTATGACTTGGACTTTCATTAATCTTTTACTCATACTTTTGAAATTAAATTTATTAACTTTTTGTACATTAAATCATCATAGATTCTTGTTTCATGGTTCTTTATATCGGGATGGTGTAATAATATATTGATTTTTCTTCTTCAAACAATCGCAATAATATAATTTTCCGATTATAAACGTTAAAAATTCATTTTACAAATATTTGTATATCAACGTTTAATAATAATATATCAGATGTGTAGGGTTTGTGTTATGTTTCAATGAGGGTGTGGATTATGATAAGAGATAATCATTTTCTATAATCAACACTCTTTATACCGAAAAAAAATACATTTCCATTTAAATTCACATCCTTGAAATTTTTAAATGAATCGCCAAATTTGGTATAAATCATTGTACATTATCTAATTTTTAATAAAGAACAATATCAAAAGGTAACTCATTTGTTTCAAAGAATCGGGTGGACGTCCAAACAAAGAATTAAATTTTAGAATGACATAATAAGAATATATTATAAGAATACACATCTATTCTATGTTACTTAGAAAAAATTATCCGATGAGTTTTCCGAAAAAAAAATTTTTTTTAGTTTTTTTTCTATGTAGTACATTGTACATACAATAATAAAAGATCCACAAATAAACAAACCTTGTACATGGGTATTCGTACTTGTATTTCGGCATATAAATTCCATTAATCTATTTCATTTGTTTGATTTCATTTTATTTACTTTTTCTTGGACTAAACTAAATGTCAAAGATATAAATGAGTTAAAAAAAAAAACGTATTAAAAAAAAAATTATTCTGTGATTTTATTATTCAATATGTCTTATGTTATATTTAGATATAAGAACGTGCTTATATTTATTATAGCACTTATTACAATATTTATTACCACCAATTTTGCTCATCCTTATCCTCATAATAAATTGATGAGTCCAATTGACAACACTTTTCAAAAACGACAAGCACCAGCAAAAGATCCAAAAACGAAAGAAAAAAATCCAAAAAAAACACCACCACCACCACCAAAAGGAGCACCAAATCCACAACCAGAAGTACCACCACCAAAAGGACAACCAGAAGCACCACCACCACTACCACCAGCACCACCACCACCAAAAGGACAACCAGAAGCACCACCACCAATAGGTCCAGCACCACCACCACCACCAAAAGGAGCACCACCACCGCCGCCACCACCGCCAAAAGGAGCACCACCACCGCCGCCACCACCGCCACCACCACCAAAAGAAGCACCACCACCGCCACCAGGAGGAGGAGCAGGAGGAGCGCCAGTAGGAGGAGCACCACCAGGAGGAGCTCCGGGAGGTAATAATCCAAATAATCCTCCACCAAATCCACCAAATAATCCAAATCCTCTACCAAATAATCCTCCCTCAAATCAACCGCCAAATAATCCTCCCCCAAATCAACCACCAAATTTTCCTTCACCAAATTCACCAAATCCACCAAATAATCCAAATCCTCTACCAAATAATCCTCCCCCAAATCAACCGCCAAATAATCCTCCCCCAAATCAACCGCCAAATAATCCTCCCCCAAATCAACCACCAAATTTTCCTTCACCAAATTCACCAAATCCACCAAATAATCCAAATCCTCTACCAAATAATCCTCCCCCAAATCAACCGCCAAATAATCCTCCCCCAAATCAACCGCCAAATAATCCTCCCCCAAATCAACCACCAAATNNTCCTNNTGGTGGNGGANCAGTACCACCACCACTACCACCAGGTGGTGATAGTACGCCGCCCCCATCACAACCTGACGTAGGAAAGTATTTTATTAACAATGGCAATTCAACAGAGCATTGTAGAGATTCGGTAATGAAACGGCAAGTACCTGAAGGTGGGAGTAATGAATCACCCGATGGTAATTGCGGAACCTGGCTATAGAATGTAAGTATTTATTTAATATCAATATCATTTTTTTTGTTCGAGATTAATGAAAACCTTTGCAATTACAGTATGAATAATAATACCAACTTATGAATATCGAAGTACCGATCGTATATGGTTTACGATTTTCGGCTTAAAGGAAAAAATGGTTAAGTTAAACGTATAAAGCCTCAGGAATGATTATTAGTTATTTAATATATAATATTAATATTTATCAGGTCATGAACCATAACTGTTTAGGAAAATAAAACCTTCTGTAATAAAGATAACAAAGAATTTCATGTTTAAAGAAGTGAATGACTTATAAACGAGTAATAACCAATTTTTTCCAAAAAAAATTTTATCAATAAACATTAAGGCTGAAACCTGAAATTTGCGGTAATCAATTTTTTATTTCCATGATAGTTTGATCTCCGTAGTGTGGCACAGCTGATCATGGTCACTTGGTCCAACTATTTTTTAGTTTAATAACGCATGTCATATATAAAAGTCAAAATGACGTTCTAAACCATTTTTTGGTCTTTAAATAAAAATGTAAGGCAGCGTATAGTGAATTATCTTTAAATGTTCTATGATAAGTACATAAAATCTGCAAAGTTATGATCGGTTGCCAAGAGGTGTACGTAAAATTTTATTTAATAACTAGCGTAACCGGGATCAATGAGCTTAAATCAATATAGTAAATTATGTACATAGAAAATATTCCAGAAATAAGCCGATATAATAATAATTAGATTAAAAAAAACAAAAATTGGGGATTATGTTTACAATTTAAAAAATTAATCTCTACAATAGGTTAATTGACAATCACGCCACCTATCAGATCGCCATTTCATTTCACCTGAACCTAACCATAATATGGAATAGATCAGGCGCAGGCAAATCACACATTACACAATTTAAAAACTATTTATACGGGCTAATCTAAACGTTAGGTTCCACAGTAATTTTTTATTGTATATAATATATAGATATATAGATATATAGATATATATAGATATAGATGTATAAATAAAAGAATAATTACAAGTGTATACATATTAATAATTTATTCATCAATGGTAAATCTGTTATTATTAAGTTTGTTATCTTTCTCTTCATCTTCTTTAAATCTCAAATCATATTCACTACCAAAATTACTGTTATTCTTCTGTTTTTGATATTCTAAAATTGAATTATACAATTTTCCAATAATACTTAAAATGATTATTAGACTACTTGATACGAGAGTTAAAAATGGAATAATATTATAAGATATGACTTGCGTTTCATAGTAAACCTATAATATTTTTTAAACAAGTAAAATTTATTATATATATATATTGATATGATTGTTTCGGTTAAAAGAAAAAAAATAATAATAATTACCTGAATACCAAATTGTGGAATATCTTTAGCAATAAAATTTATTATACTGAACCAAAATATTATTGATTCTGTTTTCGTTGTAAAATCAGCTGAAAAACTTGTTAACCCAGCAAACTTTGAGGTTAAAATATTTAATACTTCAATATTTGTCGTTGATAAAAGTGTAAATATTGCAGTAACAATTGAATTTGATTTAAACCAATTATTAAATGTATAATAATTAAAGTTTTCGTGAATTATCAGCGATAATGCTGATAATAAATTAAAGGATGATGAGACTGCAAAAATCACTATACTATTAATATATAAAAAGTTAATATTAAATAGTATAATTAAGAAATATATTATAATACAATTATTAAATTACAGACCTTGGAATGAAAATTATTTCAATATCTTTGCCATTTTTATATATAAATAATCCATCCAGAACAAAATCATAAATAGATAATCCGACTTTAAATATAATAATATTTGATGACTTTTCTTTCTTTTCCTTTGATTCCTAAAAAAATATAAAATGAAATATCAATAATTAATCTAAACGAAACAAAATCACGTATATAAATTAATTACCTCGTTTCCGTCGCTTTCTGTATCGTTTTTTTTGTCTTTGTTCTTTTTTTCACTTTTTCTTCTGGCCCATAAATACGTTGCAATTACAAATAAAATGATAAATATGACGGCTAGTATCGACTCTTTATTATCTAATATAATATCTTTAATTCCGACTAATAAAATAATAAAAATAATAAATGAAATAACGTATGATTATTAATAAATTCAAATTTAATGAATAAATAATTATAATAATAAATTTACAATTTAATTTATATCCATATGTTTGATCCAATAATGAAGTATACTGATTCCGAGAAATTTCAGTAAATTCTTTATTTAGAATCATAGTATTTAAATCATTGTATAAATTATTAGCATTTCTCTTTGATAAATCTTTTGTTGATTCGATATGTAAAGGAATAATTATTTGTTTAGATAGTGTTGAAGTATCAACTTGATAATGATCTTTAATGCTTAATCTTTCACGATCAACGGGAAGAATCATAGAAATTTCTTGTAATAATTGATCGATAAATTCTTTTCGATTTTGATTAAAAATTGTTGTTCCTTCATGTGTTAATCTAATCGATCCAGAAAAAGAATCTGAAATATATTGAAATTTATAAATAAATATGAATAATTTAAATTTTTAAAGGTAAAAATATTTTTTATAACTCACCTGCATATGGATCTTCGATAGGTTCTGGTTTTTTTTTAAAAAAAGAGGTTAGAATTTTAATTAATACTATGAGGTTGAGTGATTATATAACATCATAAATACCAGTATAGAGTATCCACGATTGATGTGGAAGTTTGTCAATGGGTTCATCAGCGTACTTATGCTTTACAAAATTTGGGTCGATTGATACATGATATTCACTATTTGGTACACTAAAAGTACTTGATAACACGTTTACATAAATTGAGTTATTATCATCTGTTGAGCAAAATTCTGATGCTTGACCGGAAGTTGTTTGACGAATAAAAACATTAGTTCCATCAACTAGATAGATGGTGATATTTCGAATAGAAAGTGAAATTGGAACTTCATAATTGATTATAAGTGTATTTGTTTTTGTCGTTATGTTGGATGTATTTGGTGGTTCAATGGTATTAATCTTTGCCGATATCAAACTAAAATCACGAGCTATTGAAAAAAAAAGTTCAATGAAATAATTATTAATTATTATATTACGAATGATAAATCATTACTGAATATATTCACCATCAAAGTTATATCTTGGCATATCTGTTGAAACGATTGTGAAATCGGTTTGCGTAATGTTAGAAATTATTTCAAACCTTTGTTCAATAAAATTATAAATAATAACGCATGGAGATGGAATTACAAAATCTGGAGGTATGTCCCAAGTTGAATTAAACAAATCATTAGTATCATAATTATCTCCGCCCAGTGAACAATCATTATTTGGATCATTTGGAACGCTATTCCTATACATTAATAAATAACCCCCAAAAGGTAAAGGATTTTTAATAACTATTTCGGCTGTTTCATAATGTCCTGATAATTTTGTAATACTAATGACTGACCCAGACGAAAGAAAAGAAACTATTAAAACTAAATTATACCCATAATAAACATCATTTATTGGATCTATTGAAATCATTCTTCTTAATTGAAGAACACATTGATACCCAATACCCAAATTATCAGCTGAACACATTGCAAATTTCATGGATATATTTGGAATAGAAGTTTCATAAATAATAAATGGATCCGTAAAATTATTGATTTCAGGTTTGTAATAATTAACATATACATATAAACTTGGTTGCAGTTCCGAATTAATCGAAGAATAATTTTTAGAATAAATAAATCCAAGTCCACTATCAATAGTTTGAAATGTAAATATAGGATTATCATATTGAAGGGATAAATGTTNACGAGATACAGTCCCATTTTCCTTTCTTTGAAGTCTTCCATTAATTGGGCTAATAAAATTTAATAATATAAAATGTAAGTTATGAAAATGCTTAAAGAGCATAAAATTATTTTGTAAAAACTTACGTTAAACCAAATTTTTGCCACTCTATAACCGTAGGGTCATGAATATCAGCTAATCTTATATAATAAAATGTATCATATGAATCAAAAATATATTTAAATTTTCCCAATCGTCCAACTATACTACCATTATAATAATTAACGTAACCAAGCCAATTTTCGCTGTAATATAAAAGTTAATGTTAAATAAAATACAAGCTGTTATTATAAAAGCAATAAAATGGTTCTTACCCTAACACATTTCCCGATAGATCTACCTCAACAATAAATCTTCCAAATGGTAGAGAATAATCAGTATCAGAAATATTATAGTAAAGTATGTAAAAAAGATTATTTCTTCCCAAATTAGTTACTTCAATATAATCAGGTGATGATTTTCTATAATCTATTCGGCAAAAATTAAATTCTGGAATCTTAAGGTTTTGAACATTAAAAGGAGATAAAGTTCCATTCGCAAGCAGAAGTTTTATATGTAAATTTGGTTCATTACACTTTCCATTGTTAAGTGGACGAAAAAATCGAAGTAATCTACTTCCATCCGGAAGCGTAAAATATCCGCCACCCGAGGATATGAGATCATCATCATAGGATTTATTATAGGTAGATTGATAGTATGCATTAGTTGTCACAACATAAATTGATACACTAATAATGATAATAAATAAAATCGAAATTTTGTTATTTGAATTCGATTTCATTTCGTAAAAATAAAAGAATTTGTTGCGAAAAAAAATAAAATCAATTTGATCTTATATAATAAATTATTATTAAGATATAACTAGAATCCAAATAAATTTCCTGAAATGAAAATTAGTGATACAGAAACTTCGTTTGTTTACAAACATAATGTAGATATCATTGTTTGATTGACATCTGAGAACGAACTTAATAAATATTTTTTAAAAAAATTCTCGAGGCGATCTATTCGTCACACCAATACATAATACAGCATACAGCATAATGTGCAATGTTTTATAATCAACATTTTCATTTAACCAAATTCAATCATTAAAAAAAGATTATCAGAGATCGCTTGCCAAATTTAACCCTTCATTTGAGATCTTTTGTTTTTGTTTTGTACACAAAGATTTTTTTGGATTTTCAAATTTGTAGCATTTTTTCCGAATTTCACAAATCTGTAAACAGTCATCAAAACTAAGATTTTCCACAGTAGAATTTTTTTGCTGCTCATATGTTGATTATACATAGTTTACTGTGCAGCTTATAAAAAAAATCTATTCTCACATGATAAAGAATTTTATTTTATTTTAACTATATCAGCCCCCGTAAAAAAAAAAAATCCATTTTTTATATTCCATGATTTTTCTAGGAAATTAATAAAATTTATGGAATACTTGTTAAAATAACGGAGATTTGTTATAGGTTAGCGAATAAAAATATTTACATCTAAATTCAGCTAATTCATACTTATTTTTGAAACAGAGGATGAATTCCTTAACTTAATTATCTCATATATTTAATCACAAGGAAACTCATTATATTATTAAAAGATTATGTGATACATGTCCTTGATTTAAAATTGTTTTTTTCACTAAAATAATTTCGCGTTCCCGATTCATTATCAAACATCACCAGCTCCCACCTTGTTCTAAATTACTTAATTAATGAAAGTCTTTTATGGGATGTTAATAAAGAATTTCAAAATATATTGCTACTTAAATATGAATCTTTTTTTCATATAAAATAAATATTTAAAAAATTATTGAGCTTGTCATATCTAATATACTGCTGATATATATATAGTATATATTCTTTGTATTCTCAATTCTACTACCAGTATTTGAAGATTTTTGTTCTAAATACTTATAACTTTAGTTGAATGCTATCATGATATTAAGTAGGATGGCTTTCATTATACCACTATAATCATCACGCTGTTTTTACGTCAAACGTATAAATAAATTATAGTAAAATTAAGATCGGAAGTTTCGAAGAAATTAAATTATAATATATATTTATATTACTCGTGAAAAATTTAGACATGGCCGTTCTGGTCTTCTGGACTCTTATTTTCTAATTTCATTCTTAATTCCGGCCGGTTATAATTATTTGCATAATTCCGGTCAGCACTATGACTCTTGGCCAACATTAATAATAAAAATTTTTGTCACGTGCCAATTTATAATTTTTCTTAATATTTCAATATTTCTCATTACTAATTCTGGCCAGTTTTAGCTACTATGCATTATACTTAAATTTGTCTGATTTTATAAATGACTTTGGATCATTTAGAGGTCATTTCAAAATAGCCAAATAACTTAAATGGAATTTAATATGAAACTGCAGGTACAAAAATAAAATTCTAAGGCAAATAATATTCTTCTTAATTTATCAATTATGATAAAACTGGAAATAAATGTTATTATACCTAAGAGTCATGGGGTAAAGACAGAAGGAGTTATACATAAAAGAGTTCTTCTGAATTTTTTTGCCTGCGTCATTCAATTGATTCTGCAAGTGCAGCATTTCCCTTTAAGAGGACTGAAACAGAGATTAGAGAAAATCTGATTGTCTAAACTATTATCTTTATAATAGTACTATAGTCAGAGTAATTTATAAACAATCTGACTGGTTTATGTCAAAACACAAACTCTATAAAAATTTTTCAGAAAAATGATTTATTGAAGTTTGTTTCCAGAGATTTTTTTATAGGGAAGGAAATCTGCCATCAAAATAAGAACCTTTAGCTGAATTTTAACTGGTACTGCAATCCACCAAATAATATCATAAGTATCTAATACCTATGAATCTATTGTTTACTTAATTTTGTTATAAATCAATTTTTAATGCTTTTAAAATTATATCAATTTTTAGTATAATTAACAATTTAGTATCTTAAAAATCATCCTGCTTTTTAAACAATACTAAAATACCTTTTTTTATTTTCTAATAAATTTCATCTATATAATAATAAATAATAATTAAACACTTTTCAAATAATTTGCAATAATAAAATAATTAATTGTGAGGATAAAGTCTTTAAAATTTTTAATTTTTAGTTTTTTAATGAAAAAAATAATAGTAACATTATTTTAGCTAGATAATTTGATGATTTTCATTATAATACAGTATAGTCTATTAAATTATCTAATTTCACAATACATTTTTTTCTCATAAAATAAATAAACACATTTTGTTATTATAAAATAAATATAGAAAAGTGTATAATTTATAATACATCTTTTTCTTATAAAATAATTATAAAAAAGTACATAATTCATAAAGTGTGTACAATTCACAACATACTTTCTTCTTATAAACCATTATAAAAAAATGTGTGCAATTTACAATATATTTTTTTATTATAAAATGATTATAAAAAAGTGCATACAATTTACAATGCATTTTTTTATTATAAAATGATTATAAAAAAGTGCATATAATTTGCAATGTACTTTTTACTTATAAAATCATTATAAAAAAAGTGTATCATCTTTTTCATATAAAATAATTATTAAAAAAGTACACAATTTGCCAATGCACTTTCTCATATAAAATTATTATAAAAAAGTATACAGTCTCCCCTCGATATAACGAACCCTACGTTC
>QKYT01000092.1:88412-101849 GCA_003550305.1 Glomus cerebriforme | reverse complement strand
ATTAACTCAAAATTTCTATTAAATTTAATTTAAATATTTAAATAAAATATTTATTCATTTAATTGGTTAAAGTATAATTTCTGTCTAGTCTAATTTCGGCTAGAATTAGTTGAAATTTCTGCCAGAATTAAAAAACTATGAAAATCCNGGGTTTAAATTTTGAACNCGGATCNGGCCCNGAAAATTTATTGAAATTAAAATTCTGGCCCGGACCCGGCCCGGGTGGATTTAAAATTAATTTTTGCCGGCCCAGACCCGGATCCGGTCCAGGTCCGGTCCGGGTTTTGGACCTAAATCCGGGCCGTTGCAGGCCTCTAGTCCATGTGATGTATATAATCCTTTGGCTCTAGGTATGAAGGATGGGTTATGCCAGAAGCATTATCCAAAATCTTTTCAATCCACCACTTAGGAAAATAGTGATGGATATCCTGTTTACCGCAGGTGTGATAATGGTTCTTTTGTTGAGGTTAGGGATGGAATCCATTTAGATAACCAATGAGTGGTTCCTCATAATATTGAATTGGTGACAAAATATGATGCTCATATAAATATTGAAATCTGTAATTCAATTTTGGCCATTAAATATCTGTATAAATACGTATACAAAAGTTATGATAGAGCTACCATTACACTTTTATGACTTGATAGTGATAGAGAGCTGTGATCATGTGATAATGAACCCATTGACAAAATAAAGATATATCTTGATATAAGATATGTTTTATCTTTGGAAGCAGTTTGGAGAATTTTTCATTACAGGATGTATGGCCATTTTCCAAATGTTCAAAGGCTGGCTGTTCATCTTCCTGAAAAGCAGATTATTACTTTCCGTGATGATAAGAATTTGTAGCAAGTTTTGGATCATGCTAACTCTCATGTAACTACCTTAGTTGCTTGGTTTCAAGAAAATGCTGATAATTCTGCTGCTCATAGCTACAGATATGTTAACTTTTCACTTTATTATATTTGGAATCCATCTAATCACAAGTGGAATGTATGAAAGTTTGCTACAGGTACAATTGGGAGACTGTACATGGTACAACCTTCAGAAGGTGAACGTTATTATTTGCNAATTTTGCTTACTTATNTAAGAGNAGCTTCCAGTTTTGAGGATCTTAGGACTGTTGAAGGTCATATATGTGGAAGTTTTAAGGAAGCCTATGTTTGTTTGGACCTTCTTCAAGATGATACTGAATGGGATGCCTGTTTGAGTGAAGCAAGTTNTATGAGAATGGGTCAACAATTACGTTCCCTTTTTGTGACCATTCTTATCTTTTATCAGCCTGTTGCATCTGAAGTGCTATGAAATAATCATAAAACTGCTCTATGTGAAGATATTTTATATCAGAACTATGATCTTTATAATGATATAAATAATGAAGTTGAACAGGAAGCATTGAGACAATTGGAATCTTACTTGCAGTTGAATGCGAAATCTTTAAAAGATTTTCCTAATATGCCTCTTTTTTTGGGANACTCTGGATTTCTTAATGGTCCCAATGGATTAAATCAACTGATTTGAGAAGAAATGTCTTATGATGTTACACAATTGCAACATGCATTGTATCAGAATGTTTCTTTGTTGAATAAAGACTAGCATGCTATTTATGATGCTGTTCTGTCTTCTATTGATAATATGTGTAACTGCTTCTTTGTTAATAGTTCTGATGGTACCGGAAGACTTTTTTGTATAATACCTTGCTAGCAACTATTAGATCACGTGGTGAGATCGCATTAGCTGTAGCTTCTTCAGGGATTTCAGCACTTTTGATTGATGGTGGAAGGACAACCCATTCTCAGTTTAGAATCCCTCTGAAATTAAATGAACTTTTGACCTGTAACACTTCTCGCAAAAGTAGAGAAGCCCATTTAATTAATGCAGCAAAGCTTCTCATCTGGGATGAAGCTCCAATGCTATATAAGTTTGCATTTGAAGCTGTGAATAGGACTTTCCATAATATTACTTGCGTTGACAAGCCATTTGGTGGAAAAGCTTTTGTATTTGAAGGTAATTTTAGACAAGTTCTACCAGTTATACCACTTTCCCTTCGAGCAGATGTCTTATCAAGCTTGATTTGCTTTTTTTTATGGAAACACTTGAGAGTAATGAAGTTAGCTATTAATATGAGATTTAGTCAAGCTCATGATCCACAGGAGTTCATAAAGCAAAAGAAGTTTGCCAAATTTCATTTGGATATTAGTAATAGTAATTATTCCATTGTTCCTGATACAAAAGATAGTATAAATCTGCCTTTGGATTTGATGATGACTGAAGAAGGTTTACCAGCACTTATCAACTTTATTTATTCACGTTTGAGTGAGAATTATAGAAATGTGGATTATATGGTTAGTAAAGCCATCTTGATACCTAAAAATGTTGATGTTGAAAAGATTTCTGAGCTGGTATTAGATCGACTACCTGGTGATTTCACTATTTACCCCAGTGCTGACTCTGTAGATTTATCTGAAGATAGNAATACATCCCAACCTCAAGTATATTCACCTGAGTTTTTACGATCCTTAAAGATTCCTGATCTTCCTCCTGGTGAATTGAGGTTGAAGGTTGGAGTTCTGATTATACTATTATGAAATTTGGTCCCATCTTAAGGTCTGTATAATGGAACTAGAATGATCTGTCGAGCTCTTCAGAACAAAGTAATTGAGGCTGAAATTATCACTGGCTCTCATGTTGGCAGTTGTGTTTTTATCCTTAAATGACACTAATTCCTTCTGACAGTAACTTGCCTTTTATTCTGAAATGATGTCAGTTTTCCATCTATATAGCTTTTTTTATGACTATTAACAAATCTCAAGGTCAAACCTTAAGCCGTGTTGGTCTTTATTTACCGCAACCAGTTTTTTCTCATGGCCAACTGTATGTTGCTTTGTCGAGAGTTACTTTATATCAGAACATTAAAGCTCTTATANATAATGTTCATGTGAATTCTCAGAAATGTCAGACAAGGAATGTGATCTATAAGGAAATTTTTGCATAAAAACTTGATATATTTGCATAATATTGTAATATAATCTTTATACTTTCTTTGCAATTAAATATTTTATTGTGTAAAAAGNGAGCCCATGTATGCATTTGTAATAAAGTTAAAGAATCAATTTTTTTAAAAAAAATGATTATCATCGTCATGTGTATGTATGCAGTTTTTACTTTTTAGATTATCAATATCATGTGAATCGTACAGATTTTCAGTCACGTGTATTGTTTTAATTTATTATTTGTTGTACTACTAACCCAATGCGAAGCAGCGGGCTACAACTAGTATATATAATTAAAAATAAAGCTCTATATATATATAAAATTAAAAATTTACATAATAATATAATTGTATTTTATTTTATTTTATTTATTTATTTAATTTTAATTATTATACAGCTTATCTATTATAGTTTTATATACTAATTAGCTTTTGTTACAACAATATAATAATTTTTATATAAATCCTATATATATTATCCTATTCTAATATTACCTATTAACTGTATTCTAGATTAAAAATATATATTGATGATACAGATGTTATATACTTTTTTCCTATTTTTTATTAATTTTTCTATATACAGTATTTATCTGCTATTATTTTTAATATTAATTTTTTGTTATTTCTATTTAGATAATTTTAAAATTTACATGGGATGTCTGGATACGGGTCACATGATTTTTTACTATATGATAATTTATCACCCTATGTCACACCTTCTGTTTTCATTTTTTCTATTTATTTTAGAGACTTAGAATTTTTTTCAAGGTATGAAATCCTATTCATTACATTTATTTGTCACATACCTAATTTTGGTCAGATTTCATAATGCAACCAGAGTATCCTTTTTTTGAAATATTGTCCTATGTTATACAATCCAAAAAAAGGCAATTTTATTTCTCTCAAAATCAAATTTTGGATTATACAAAATTTCTAAAAAGGCAATTTCTTGCAAATCATTTAATTCTGGCCGGAATTATGACCCTGTGTTCAGACATCCCATGTATAAATAGAAATCACCTTCTATTTATACTAGCTATTAACCCGTTACTTTATAATGATTCAACGGGTGTGAAATAAATAAATGCTACGCATATATAACACAAAATAAAATTACGTGCGTATATCGATCTGATAGATGTTCAATTTATACATAGTAATACAGCAAGACTTAAAAGAGATGAATTATTTTTTCATTAAAAATTAATCAAACAGTTAGAATATTAAAACTTAAAACCTTCCTATGGGTTTGGCAATTCAAGTCACAGTTTTTATTAATAATTAGCAAATAATATATTAATAAAACTAACAAAATATTTCAGTATATACAACGTTTCTTGTTTGGCATAAGCGGGCGTTATTAAAAAGAACCTTGATGCACTGATTCAAAATGATCCTTAATAAGGCAACGTATAGCTGACCATGCGAAAAAACTGGTTGTGGTAGATACAGACCCACATGGTTTAATGTCTGGCCCTGCGACTTGTTAACTGTCATCGAAAAGGTAACACATATCAGAAATTGGCATCGTATCAAAACAAAAGGCAAATTAGTATCTGAAGGTATTAGTGTAATCCGTGGTATAAAGATGCGCCTACCTACTTGTGGACCTGTAATAATTTTGGCATCAATGACTTTACTATAAAGGCCATAACAAATCAATCGTGTTCTATTACAAAGACCTTCTAAAGGATTTAAATTTCGTAGAAATATGATCAGAATGCCCACTTTTAATCTCAAAATACCAGGAGGAAGGCTGGAAATTTGCAAGGATCTTAAAAATTCTGGGGCATACAATTGAGGGCGGTCCATTTTGCCATCATTTGATAAGTCTACAGAGTCTGCGCTAGGATATGTATGAAATTCACCTGGATATTGATCCATTATTAGGGTTGAGATATGTTCAACATCATCATTTTTTGGAGTCAAAATAGCTCTGCCAACTATAAAATCCACACTGGCAGAATTATCGTTTAAATTTGGATAGACAAAATCAATAAGATCTGATAATTTACCACCAGAAATTACTATAATAGAAGGGAGCTCAATCATATCTTCTGTATTTAGAACAATAGGATACTTATCATCACCAACCTATAAAAGAAAGTTAGCAAAAATGTTCTGTTGTTGGTTCTCAGCAGGGTCATTAGACTAACAAAGTCTCATATTAATTAACAACTTCATCACCTTCATGTGTCTCCATAAAGATGAACGACTTAAACATGATGAGACGACTTCAGCTCGCAATGCACATGGTATCATAGGAAGCATCTGATAAAAATCTCTCCCAAATACAATGACTTTGCCACCGAAAGGTTTATCAACTCGAGTAATATCATGAAATGTGTGATTTAGTGCTTCAAATGCAAATTTATGGATCATAGAGACTTCGTCCTAAATAAAAAGCTTTGCCAAAATAATTAGACAGGCTTTCTTACTATTTCGAGAAATGTTGCATATAGAAGATTTATTAAGTTTAAGCAGAATCTTGAATCGGTTATGAGCAGTCCTACCACCCATCATCAAGAGTGCAGCAATTCCAGATGATACTACTGTCACTGCAATATCACCAGACGATCTAACAGTTGACAGCAAGACATTATACAAAAATGTCTTTCTGGTGCCACCCGGTCTATCTATAAAGAAGCATCCATTCACGCATGTAACTGCATGCATAATAGATTCGTATATATTATGTTAATTATCATTCAATAGTGGAACATTTCACGTGATATCATCACTAAGCTGAGCAATATTATATAATCTTTCTTCATGAATCAATTGATCTAAATCCTCACCATCATGATTAATATCCAAAAATCTTGGTGGAGGAATTGGCATATTTGGAAAATTTCTCAGTGATTTACCATTAAGCAAAAAACAATCTTCCAATTGATGGAGCACCTCACATTCAATTGCATAACTTATAGGATCATTTTGAAATTGTACCAGAATATGATTATTATAACAAATATCTTCACATAAGGTTACCTTGTGATCATTTCACAATATTTCAGAATTTACCGGCTGGCAAAAAAGAAGAATAGAGGCAAAAGGCTTCGCAATTGTTTACCTATTTGTACTGCACATACTTCAAGTAAACATGCATTCCATTCGTCATCATCCTGAAGAAGGGACAAATGAACGCAAGCCTCTTTAAAACTGCTACAAATATAACCATTTACAGTCTTCAGGTTGTCAAAGCTTATTGCACCCCTAACATGTGTCATTAAGGTGTGAAGGTAATACCTTTTACCTTCTGAAGGCTGCACCATATAAAGTCTTTCAATCACAGATGCAGCATTCTTACAGGAGTTCCACATGTGATTAGTCTCATTCCAAGTATAATGAACAGGAAATTCACTATACATATAGGCGTAGGCTGCAACATCATCTAAGTTCGCCTGGAACCAAGCCATTAGTATCATCTTATGTGAGTTAGTATGATCTACAATGCATTGAAGATCATCTCCTTCCTGAAAAGTAACAGATTGGTGATCTGAAATATGAAACGCAAGACGTTATACAGCTGGGGAATGACCATTCATTTTATAACGGAAAATACGCCAAATGCTTTCAGATGCTGAAACGTATCTGGCATCCAGATACATTTTTATCTCATCAACAGGTTCAGTATAATTCAGTGCATGTTGTCCAGTGCTATTGTGAGCTGATAGGTACAATACTATTGTTGCCCAGTCATGACTCTTATATATGTATTTATAAAGGTATTTAATGGACAATATCGAAGAGCAAATTTTCACATTAATATGGGCATTGTATTTAGTGAGCAAATCAACATTATGTGGTACAACCTATTTGTTATCCAATCGGCTGCCATTTCTAGTAATAACAAAAGAACTATTATCACGCCTACGGTAAACAGGATAACCATTATTATCTTCCTGAGTAGATTCATTAAAGTTTTTAGGGTAATGTTTCTGATCACGCCATCTTTCATATATAAAGAAGAAGGGTTCATAGCATCACACGGACCATGCATTATCATGGTAGTTATAGTTTCATACACAAGAGGATGTGTCAAAGGGTTCAGGATTTCAGCAGAAACAATGCGATCATAATCTTCTGTTGTTAGCAACTTGCTTTCTGGGGCTAATATAAGTAAGAAGTGAGCATGTGGCAGATCACGTTTTTGAAACTCTATTATGTATATATATGCTATGACCTGACCAAGACAGTCGTTATGTAACAGATCTTTTAAAAATTCCTGCAGTTTAACATGAAATACACGAGCAGTCAGGTTAGGATGATCATTAGGACTTTGATGAGAACCCAACTCCCTGGTAATCTCAGGCCACTTTAGATTGCAGGTGAAAATAATAAAGAGATCAGGCTTTCTAAAGTAACTCACAATGGCCATTACATCCTGATATAGCTGATACATATGGCACGGTCTACCAGCAAATGAGAAAGGCAGAATTATACGATGACCAATATCATTACTGGTGACAGCATGTAATGCATCTGAAACACCATGATACAAATCAGTACGCAGGGAGGCTTGATTAAATTTAAGGTAATTCAACTGAGTTTGCTCTATCTTAGCATACTGGTCGACAATGTATTGCTAATACAAATATTCAGCATTGTGAAGCCAATCACCTTCTCTAATTTGTAGCCTGTAAGAGTAGAATTGCATAGGCGTCACCCTTTCTCTTTTTGCAGATCTAGCAATAGGTATATCTACATACCATCCATCATCACCTTGTGGAAACAACAATACATAATGAAGAGAGTCATACGACAGATGTGTTTCCAATATTCTTTGAAGGCTTCTATCACGTAGTCTAAGAATAATATCACGATTAGAAGCATGCAAATCATGATCATTACCAAACATAATCGCAGCAACTTCTGAAGCTGAGGGAGCATTGTAGCGATGGGAATCTCACGTGTGATCAGCATGAATAATCATAAAAATTTTATCAGGCACGTTCGTTTGGATAAGGTCTCTCACATGACAAAAGTTTTAAATATATGGGTTGCATTCATTCAACACGTTCAGCAGATTACGTAGAATGGCATCATCTAAATCAGGCATAACATTATGACAATTTGCATTTTCATACTCAGAGTTATAAATATATAATTGTGCAAACTTCAGCTAAATACCATCTTCTGGCAGCAACGAACTGATTCGATGATAAACTTAGCCATGAATGCAAAAATCAGAAATTTCTTGGCCCGCTATCATATTTATATCTGCACCAAATGACGTACATGCCAAAACATTATTATAACGTCTAATGTTCTTGCAAAAAGAGACTGCATCAGAGTTTGACAAAGTATACAGATTCAACAAATAAGAAGGCGGATCAATTAAATGTGACAAATGAACTTTACCATGCGCACAGCAAGTTGAAAATGTAGGAAATGCAAGAGAAGTATTCTGATTCTTTTCCTCCATCCAAAACTTAGCACCACAATGGATGTAAGTTTGATTCATTCTACCTAATTCATGACGTGTTAACCCATTATCCGTACATTTCAATTCATTCATTCTATCATTGATCTTTCATTTTTTTCTCAAACTGGCCTGTCTTTCTTTAGCTAATCTCTTCTTACGTATTTCAGGTGTCTCATTTGATCCTTGTCTAGTAGCTTCGGGTTGGCAATTTTCATCATTGATTTTTCTCCTTTCTATCAAGCTGGCCTGCCTTTCTCTCGCTAACCTCTTTTGATGGGATTCAATTGATTCACTTGCTTCTTGTCCAGACGGCATTAGAGTATCAGTTAGGATGTTGACAAATTTGATGATTTGAAAATTGCAAAAGATCGATATTCATGAAAAATTATGGATGCAAATCTTTAATAAAATATCACGTGTTTCAGACACATGTGGAAAAAAGAATTGACACGCATAATATAAATATAAATCATCGGGGTGCATTAAATTATTTTTTCTTCTTTTTAATAAATAAACTCTGGACAACACATAACTAATAACATAAGAAATTTAAAGCATCTTTATTAAATACTATAACTCAAAGGTTTAATTACAATGTGTAAAATAATGTGTACTAAATAAAATTTAAAATAAAAAATTACGTTTACAGTTAACATGTGGAAATACACATAGAACATTCATCATACGAATAACGTTACAACTCACACACTATATATATAATTGTATGCATAAATTAGTAGTCTAAACGTTATGTTTTACACACATAAAATAGTAGTCTAAACGTGACGGTCATACACAAAAAAAATTATTATATTATAGATTATTTTTTTGCTATTTTTATTATTTGTTTCTCTAATTCATTTTTTTTAATCCTTCTATTTCTTATTTTCTTTTCTATATTTTTGCCTTTATTTTTGTTATTTTTATTTTTGATTATTTATTATTTATTTAAAAATATTTAATTTGAGTATCCAGTTGCACCTGGTTTAAATGCAAACTAGTTTTTATAATCTAAAACTAGTTAATCTGAATTATGAGAAATTCAGTTGAAACTGGGTCTAAAACTAGTTTGGTACATTTGGTTCTAATCTCTATATGAAAGAAAATTACCTTTTTTGAGTTGGATAGTATTAAGTAACTACTCATATAAATATAAAGAAAATTTATTAGTAAATACTTATTCCTTTTAATTATTTATAAACAATTACAATCCAATAAGTGATGATAATTATAATAATCCATTATTTTTCTTAGTATTTTTATGAGATTGAATTCTTATTTTTATACGGGGTATTGAAATATATAGCTCACAAAAAACAGGTAAAATTCCTAATGCAAAATATAAAGAAAATGTCATATTTATGATTTGTATATCAGTTCATTAGAAGGATAATTCTAAACTATTAAAACAAATCTGTCTTATTAATATTAAAACTGTACCAGATTATAGTAGATTACAATTATATGTAGATCCCAAGTTAATTTATTAAAAGTATTATATTGAAAAGCTTTAGCTTTAGATATACAAATAGGTTTTAATGATTTCTAATATAACTGGCCATTTATTGTGAAAAAAGCTAAAAAATTAGAATTACTCAAATGAATATTCAATTATATGTTATTTAAACTATCAAATCTAAAAAATTATAAAATGAGAATATCAGTATAATGTGATAAAAGTAAATAATGAGAAATTTTATTCAAAATATCTTAAAATTCTCAGCTATGTAGCTATTGATATTCAACACTATTTTAAGGGATTTTATTCTAAAGCTAAAAGAAGTAGTTTTATATATTACTTAAGAGAGTGTAAATTTGACAACAAAGTGGATTTATCTATATATCATATAAACAAATATTATAAAAGGGTATTAAAAGAAACAAATAACATAATGACTAAGTAAATATATGAAGTAATCAAATACTGCATTATCAATATTCTTAGCTGTCAATGGTTAATAATCAAGCATAATGTAATTAATGCTAATAACTATAGCTTTCTTATTATTATTCGATATGTCTATAAAACTTATAAAGGATAATAGTAATATAATACATTAATTGATTTTAAAAAATAATTGGTAAAATCATCATGTGATCACAGAATTTTTTGGAATCTTTTTCAGTATTACCACAAATTTTTTACCCTCATGTAACCATAATAAAATATTTGTCACATTGTATCTCATCCTCCATTCTTTATTTTTACTAAGTATTTCAGGAACTTAGAATTTTTTCATTAGATGAAAACTTATTTATCATGCTCTTATTCATTATATAGTTAATTTCTTAATGTCATAATGCCAGCCAAAAGTCATATGGAGGTGAAATTTTTTGTGGTAATATAGGGTAAATATTTTTTGGAATGCTCTTATCTTTCTATATATTTTAGATAATCAGAAGTTACTCTACTATGCATATCATATTCTGTGGATATAATTACATGAGTTAATAATGTATTACTATATATGATATATGCATTGGCTATGTCACAAAAAAAATAAAGAAATAAATCTATACGATATTTCAGTTTATGCAAGTATGTGAAACTTTTTCACTTTATATAAATTTTGCAATAACATAAAACACAAAAATTTTTTTTACAACTGACAGGCTTTTCACTAGAAAAAGTTCACAAAACCTCTCTATCCACACACTTGTTTGAAAATAAAATCTCTCTTACACTTCTAACTCTCTTAAAATATTTTATTATGATCATTATTGATAAAACTCAAGTTTTCTTTATAAAAAAACCTTTTATCAAATATGTCCTTTTTCTCATCTCTGCAGAAACTTGGGGAACACAACCAAATATATAAATCAAAGCATAGTAAAACTTACCTTTTTGAACTAATTAGTTTAATATCAAATACTAATCAAAAATATTTGAAGATCCATACTAATAATCACCTCATACCTACTTATCCTAAAACTTATTTTTCCAATTCTCATTCAATGAATGAGAAATTCCAAATTAGTAAACTTCTCACACACTTTTTACTCTTCAAAAAGTTATCCCTAAATGCATACAACACAAATATTTTAACTTTATTAGAAAAGAAGTAAAATGGAATACAGTAATCGAACTACTAAAACCTTTTTCAAATTTTCATATAAAAAAATATAAGTTCCATTTAGGCATTTTTATTCTTTACAATTTTATGTCAGATCAAGTTTCTTATACATTACCTTCCCCTATTATTTTATCCAAAACTGTAAAAGTTATTCCCATCACCAAAAATAGTTGTACAAAAATACATCTCCTATAACTATTAAACGTTTTTTTCATGCTCAGTTTTTAGATGTCACAAGACTAGTTTACTATATATACTGTATGTGGGCAAAATTAAATAATTTTGGCAATAATTTTAGTTTCAATTTTGGTCAGTCATTTTGAAAATGAAATTCTAGTTGAAATTTGAAAATCAGTCCGAAATTATATATATGCCGAAACTGTAATTCTGGCCATATTTATAGTGCCGGCCAGAATTATGAATTTAGTGTAATGCACGGTTAATACGAATTTACCCGTTGGCTAAACTTTTATTCTGAATCACGTGACACTAGATATTATAATTCTGGCCGGCACTACAAATTTGGCCAGAATTACCAGTTTCGGCATATACTGTATATAATTTCAGCTGACTTTCAAATTTTTTGATTTCGGCCATAATTTCAGATAATTTCGGCCACATGTATAGTTCACTATAAATCACAAAACTCAGTGTTCAATTGAATTACCTCTCATAGATTAGGTATCTCCTACCAAACAAAAATTAGAATCCATCAAATTATCAAAGGTGATACGCCTAAGGTTTCTGGACGAAACTCATTTTGGATTTTGCGAAATGGTGAAACTCCAAATAGTGAAGTTGAAACTATTAACAAAACGTTTCACCATTGGTGAAACTTTAACAATTGCAAAATGGAGAAACTGCTGCAAAACTCCATAGCCAATCAGATGCATATCAGATGATCAATAAATCATCCTCGCTCTGCACATTACGACAAAATCCAACACACCAGATCCCATTCCCGCCATTCCTAAGGCCTTTCTGTGTTCACTACAAAATAAAGAAATAAGAAATGTTAGTCATCATACTAACGTTTCTTAAACTCCCTTCACGGCTTCACCAAATTACAACTCACCCAAGAGTTCACAAGCAAGGCCTTTCCATTCTCTACAAAATAAAGAAATAAGAAACGTTAGTCGTCATACTAACGTATCTTAAACCACCTTCATGGCTTCCCCAAATTACAACTCACCCAAGAGTTCTCAAGCAAGGCCTTTCCGTTCCCTACAAAATAAAGAAATAAGAAACGTTAGTCGTCATACTAACATATCTTAAACCACCTTTGCGGCTTCGTCAAATTACAACTTACCCAAGAGTTCCCAAGCAAGGCCTTTCCATTTCCTACAAAATAAAGAAATAAGAAATGTTAGTCATCATACTAATGTTTCTTAAACCCCCTTCGCAGTTTCACCAAATTACAACTCACCCAAGAGTTCCCAAGCAAGGCCTTTCCGTTTCCTACAAAATAAAAAAATAAGAAACGTTAATCATCATACTAACGTATCTTAAACTACCTTCGCAGCTTCACCAAATTACAACTCATCCAAGAGTTCCTAAGTAAGGCCTTTCCGTTCCCTACAAAATAAAGAAATAAGAAACGTTAGTCGTCATACTAACGTTTCTTAAACCTTCGCAAATTGCAACTCACCCAAGANCGTTCGGTGTTCAACTACAAAATAAAGAAATAAGAAACGTTAGTCGTCATACTAATGTATCTTAAACCACCTTTGCGGCTTTGCCAAATTACAACTTACCCAAGAGTTCCCAAGCAAGGTCTTTCCGTTCTCTACAAAATAAAAAAATAAGAAACGTTAGTCATCATACTAACGTTTCTTAAACCACCTTCGTGGCTTCGCCAAATTATAACTCACCCAAGAGTTCCCAAGCAAGGCCTTTTCGTTCCCTACAAAATAAAGAAATAAGAAACGTTAGTCGTCAT
>QKYT01000092.1:47036-62152 GCA_003550305.1 Glomus cerebriforme | reverse complement strand
GGACCACCAGATAATGGAGGAGGACCACCACCACCACCACCACCACCACCCAATAATAATCCACCACCACCACCACCACCACCCAATAATAATCCTCCACCACCACCACCACCCAATAATAATCCTCCACCACCACCACCGACCAATAATAATCCTCCACCACCACCACCACCCAATAATAATCCTTCTCCTCCTCCTCCACCACCACCTGATAATAATCCACCAGCACAACCACAACCGCAACCAGGGCCAGCTGAACCACCACCAGGTGGTGATAATACGCCATCCGCATCACAACCTGAGTTAGGAAAATATATTACTAACGGTGTCAATTCAACGGATTATTGTAGAGATGGTATGACAAAACGGCAAATTGAAGATGGGAATAATGAATCACTTAATAGTAATTGCGGAACTTGGTTATAGAATGTAAGTATTTATTTATTTATTTTATATTCATGTCATTTATGTTTTGTTTGAGAATAATGAAAATATTTGCAATTACAGTATGAATGACAACACCAACTTACGAATATTGAACGCTTAATCTAATTAAAAGAAAAAAATAGTTAGAGCTAAGCAGCATAAAGCCTCAAGAATGGTCATATATTTTTGTTAAATTTATTTAAAATTATTTATTATATAATAATAAACTGAAGTTTATTGGATTATGAACTACTGTATAGCTAGAAATTTTTTTAAAAAATAAACTTCTGTACTAAGAGGTTTTTCAGATTAAAGAAGGGAATAATCATTTGATCCATGATATCTTTTTATTAAAAATTAAATAAAATTTCCGAGCATATGAATTCGAAAAATTTGCCTTACGCGGCGCAACATATAATACTAAATTGTGTGATCAATTTTAAGATCTTCATGATTTATTTATTATAAAATATAAAAATAAAATAAAAACAAATATAAATAGTGTTCATATTTTTTGTTTGTAAATCTAAAAATGTGGCACAGCTGATCATGGTCACGTCGAACGAACTTTGTGCGAATTTGTTCAAATTTTTTTTATTATTGCATTTAATAATATATATAAATAAACAAATGAATAAGTTACAAGTGTATATATAATAATTTAATCATCAATTGTGAATCTATTATCTTTTTCTTTTCCATTATCACTATCATTATCTTCTTTATGTCTCATAACATAATCATTACCATAATTATTGCTGTTCTTCTGTTCTTGATATTTTAAAATTGACTCATATAATTTTGTAATAAGACTTAAAATGATTATTGAAGTGCTTGATACAAGAGATAAAAATGGAATAATATTATAGGATATTACTTGTGTTTTATAATAAACCTATAATATTTTTTTTTTTTTTAAAAAAAAAAAAAAGAAAATTTATTATTATAAATTTTTGATATGATTGTTTCGGTTAAAAGAATAATAATAATAATTACCTGAATAATAAATTGTGGAATATCCTTTACGACAAAATTCGCTACACTGAACAAAACTATTAGCGATTTTGTTTTCGTTGTAAATTCAGCTGAAAATTTTTCTAACCCAGCAAAATTCGAGGTTAAAATACTTAATACTTCGATATTTGTCGTTGATAAAAGTGTAAATATTGCAGCAATAATTGAATTTGACTTAAACCAATTATTAAATGCAATAGAATTAAAGTTTTCGTTGATTATTAGTGAAAATGCTGATAATAAATTGAAGAATGATACAACTGCAAGAATCACGATACTATTAATACAATGAAAAGAAATTAATAATAAATAATGTCTGATATTTTTAAGAAATATATAATAATTGTAAATTACACACCTTGGGACAAAAAGTGTTTCGATATCTCTGCCATTTTTATATATGAATAATAAATTTAAAATAAAAGCAGTAATAGATAATCCAACTTTAAATATAATAGAATTTGATGTTTTGTCGTCTTCTTCCTCTGATTCCTAAAAATATATAAAATGAAATATTATTAAAAATAATTTAAACGAAAAAAAATCTTATATATAAATAAGTTAATTACCTCGCTGTTGAAGCTTTTTATGTCATTTTCTTTTTCTTTATTTTTTGTTTCACATTTTCTTTTAGCCCATATATACATTAAAATTATAAATAAAACGGTAAATATAACGGCTATTACCGATTCTTTATTATCCGTTATAATATCTTTAACGTCAACTAATAAAATTAATAAAAATAATAAATAATCATATGATTATTAATAAAGTCAAAATTTTTAAAATGAAAAAACAATAATAATAATTTACAATTCAATTTATATCCATAGGTTTGATCCAATAATGAAGTATGCGGACGCTTAGAAATTTCGGTAAATTCTTTATTTAGGATCATAGTATTTAAATCACTATATAAATTATTAGCATTTCTCTTTGATAAATTTCTTGTGGATTCGATATGTAAAGGAATAATTAATTGTCCAGATGGCGTTGAAGTATCAACTTGATAATGATCTTTAATAATTAATCTTTCCCGATCAACGGGAAGAATTATAGCAATTTCTTGTAATAGTTGATCGACAAATTCTTTTTGGTTTTGATTAAAAATTGTTGTTCCTTCAGGTGTTAATCTAATCGATCCAGAAAAAGAATCTAAAATATATTGAAATTTATAAATAAATATGAATAATTTAAATTTTCAAAAAATAATTTTATATTTACCTGCATATGGATCTTCTTTAGGACCTATTTTTTTAAAAAAAAGAGGGATATATATATTAAATAATCTTAATTAAAGTGTTTGAATGATTATATAAAATAATAAATACCAGTATAAAGTATCCACGATTCATGGTTAAGTCTTTCTAAGGGTTCATCGGTGTACTTATGTTTTACGAAATTTGGATCAATTGATACATGATATTCACTATTTGGTTCATTAAAAGTACTTGATAACACCTTTAAAGAAATTGTGTTATTATTATCTATTGAGCAAAATTCTGCTGCTTGACCAGAAGTTGTTTGACGAATAATAACATTAGTCCCACTGACTAAAAAAATGGTGATATTTCGAATCGATAGTAAAACTGGAACTTCATAATTGATTTTAAGTGTATTTGTTCCCGTTGTTATGTTAAACGTATTTGGCGGATCAATCATATTAATCTTTGCCGATATCAAATCAAATGCACGAGCTATTGAAAGAAAAAAATCAATTAAAAAATTGTTAATATTTTATAAAGAATGATAAATCATTATGTAAATACAGTAAATAAATTCACCGTCAACGTTAAATCTCGGCATATATGTTGAAATGATTGTGAAATCAGTTGGCGTAATGTTAGAAATTATTTCAAACTTCTTTTCAATAAAATTATAAATAATAACGCACGGAGATGGAATTGTAAAAGTTGGGGGTACGTCCCAAGTTGAACTAAATATATTATTTGGATCAAAAATATCTCCTCCAATTGAACAACTATAATCTTGATTAGTATTCTTATGCATTAATAAATACCCCCCAAAAGGTAAAGAATTTTTAATAACGACATCGGCTGTTCCATAATTTACTGGTAATTGTGAAATATTAATGACTGAACCAGACGAGAGAAAAGAAACCACTAATACTAAATTATAAACATCATTATTCAATAGATCTCTTTTTAATTGAAGAACACATTGATATCCTATACCCAAATTATCTGATGAACACATTGCAAATTTCATGGATACATTTGGAGTAGAGGTTTGATAAATTATAAATGGATCTGTAAAATTATTGAATTCAGGTTTGTAATAATTAACATATACATATAAACTTGGTTGCAGTTCCGTATTGGTTGAAGATTGTAGTTCCGCACTAGTTAAAGAATAATTTTTAGAATAGATAAATCCAAGTCCGCTATCAATAGTTTGAAATGTATATATAGGATTATCATATTGAAGGGACAAATCTTCACGAGATACAGTTCCATTTTCCTCTCTTTGAAGTCTTCCACTTATTGGGCTAATAAATTTTAAATAGTATAAAATGTAAGTTTTTGAAATTTTTTTCATTAAAAGGAATATAAAAATATTTGTGAAACCTACGCTATACGAAATTTTTGCCACTCTATAAAATCAGGTTTGTTAATATCAGCCAATCTCATATAATAAAATGTATCAGATGAATCAAAAATAAATTTGAATTTTCCCAATCGGCCAATTATATTACCAATTATATTACCATTACGGTAATCAACGTAACCAAGCCAATTTTCGCTGTAAGATAAAAATAAACCATGTTAAACAAAAATATAAATTGATAAAAATTTCTGGTAATTTGTTTACGTTCAAAAAATAAAATTGTCTTTACCCTAATATATTTCCCGATAGGTCTACCTCGACAATAAATCTTCCAAATGGTAGATAATGATCGGTATCAGATATATTATAGTAAAGTATGTATAAAATATTATTTCTACCCAAATTAGTTACTTCAATATAATCAGGTGATGATACATCATTCTTTTGTCGACAAAAATTAAATGTTGGAATTGTAAGGTTTTGAACATTTAAAGGCGATAATGTACCATTCGTAAGCAGAAGTTTTAAATGTAAATTTGGTTCATTACATAGATTATTGTTAAGTGGACGAAAAAATCGTAGTAATCTACTTCCATCCGGAAGCGTAAAATATACGCTACCGGGGGAGATGAGATCATCACCATAGGATTTATTATAGGTAGTTTGGTAGTATGCGTTAGTCGTCACAACTAAAATTAATACACTAATAATAATGATAGTAAATAAACCCGAAAATTTAATATTATTTGAATTCAATTTCATTTTTGTAAAAACAAAAGAATTTGTTGAGAAAAAGTAAATCAATTCGATCTTATATAATAAATTATTAAGATAACATAAAAATTAAATAGAGTCCAATGAGTTTCCGGAAATGAAAATTAGTGATACAAAAACTCCATTTGTATACAAATATAATTGTACTAGATATAATTATTTGATTAACATCTGAGAATTTAATAAAGATTATTCACGAGACGATCTATTTGTACTGTACATAATATAAATAAATGTAGAATGAGAATGTTTTTTTATACATAAATCACAAGTGCATAATCAACATTATAATCAACATTTTCATTTACCCAAATTCAAATTCATTAATTCATTAAAAAAAAAGATTATCAGAGGGATCGCTTGCCAAATTTAACCCTTCATTTGAAACTTTATTTGTTTTGTACATAAGGCGTGAGATTTTCTTCTGATTTTCAAATTTGTCGCATTTTTTCCGAATTTCAACAAATTTACAAAAAAATTATTATTAGTCTCTATAAATAAAATAATTAATTTTCCGCAGTAAAATTTTTTGTATATTGATTCTTGATCATATGCTTAAAATTAACCCCACGTTATGATTATACATAGCTTATAAAAAAAATTCTATTTTTTTACATAAAGAATTTTAGCAACATTGATTAATAAAATAAATAGTATTTTTAAAAAAATATTATTTTAACTAAAGTACATTAGCCCACTATAAAAAATGCATTTTTCATGATTTTTTTTTATTCGGATAGCGAATAAAAATATTCCCATTTAGATTCAGCTAATTTATTATCATTTCGAAACTTAAAATATAGAGGATAACTTCAGTAATTGTCCCGTATATTTAATCACAAGGAATTAATTTCATTATGCAACACATCAATAACTTCAGGTTAATTCTTTAACATATTGAATAATATATAATATTAAGATTATGTGATACAAGTCCTCCCAATTATCGTGTGACTCATTAATAAATTTAAATATTTATATGAGTTTAGGGATAAGTTCATACTGTATATGATATATTACTAATATATAGTACAAATAATGTCGTATTCTTCGTATTCTCGATTCTACTATCTGAAGATTTTTTTGTAATTATAATTTTAGTTGAATGTTGTCATAGGATTATACCGCTATAATAATCACGTGATTTAATAGTCAAACGTATAAAATAAATTGTCTAAATTCTTAATGCCGGCCGGATATAGTTGCCAGTCGGCACTATGACTTTGGCCCGCATTAAGAATAAATTTGTCATGTGCTAATTAATTTTCATTCTAAATAGCAAAATTACCTGAATGGTTTTAATATGAAACTGTAGTTACGAAAATAGAGTCTAAGACAAATAACATTCTTCTAATTCACTAATTATGATGAAACTAGAAATAAATGTTATTATGTCTGATTGTCAATTCTCTTATAATATTACTACAGTCAGAGCAATTTATAAACAATTTTCTTGTTTATTCCAATCATATTTAGAGCGTCTGACTGTTTGACTTATGTCAAAACACGAAAGAAGTCTACTATCTAATAAGAACCTTTAGATGAATTTATATTCATCTTAATTGGTACCGCCATTCACCAAATAATATCTAGTACAGTAAAATATTTATGATTTATTTCATGAAATTATTATTGAAGCATTCGTTTCGAATGAATTAGAATTATCAACATCATTATTGCCATCGATAACATTTTTTTTTGTGTTAAAATTTAAAGCCTACTTATGTAAACTGCTTAATTTCATCTGCTTCTGCTGAATAGTGTAAATCAAATATTAAACTTCTTAGCTACTTGAAAGCGTCTACATCCCAGCAATTATTTAACCATGCAGTATTAAATGAGTTGAGGAATTTTATAATTAGATATTAGTCTTAAATACTAACGGATATGAATTCTTCATGAGATATATCATGACAAGGAGGCAACCCTTTACAGACTTCATATGCAACAATTCTAAATCTACCAATATCACTTGCTTGAGTATATTCTTTTACTCTTAAAAATTCAGGAGCTACATAAGCTAACAATTCATATATTTATTGTCATAATCTTTAGATGATTTTATATCTGCTGGTTAAATTAAATTAAAAGTGTATAATCTAGATAACTAAATATATTATCACAACGGAAGTCAATTCCTTATGATGAAAATTATCAAGGCGTCCTGTAAAATATTCAACCTTTCATTAAACCATCATAAAATTATTTGTTTCTGGATCTTGAACTAGTCAAAATACATTTAATCTAAAGAAAAAATTATAATAATGAACGATAGTTATTTTAGGACTTTATAAAAGGTTAAAATTACAGAAAAAAATCTTACTTCTCCCAAAAATTCAGCTGTAATACCTTGTGAATTATTTAAGCATTTTAAACAACTGAGCTTATATCATGTTTATTCTCTTCCATTGATTATTTTCATAATTCTCAATAAATTACAAATCCATCTTTCCAAATTATTTATTTCATAAATAGATCATAATACTCCTTTTGCCAAATATACAAAATCTATCATTCGGCTTTTGCTTTTAATTGGTTTTTTTTTGAATAAACTAGTCCAATTTTTGACTGACAAAGACAAACATTCGAGGCTTTTTACATTCTTTATATAAACTATACTCTTTGTAACATTATTTTAGTTCATCGTTTAATATTAGCTTATTAATTAACAAATTTTGTTCTTTAGTTAATTTCCGTTCCATATGATTAAAATTCTTTATTTGCACAATTGATAAATTTAATAAAGAATGCGTTATCAATTTGTATATTAATTATTAGTTTTTTTTCTTTAAAAAAAAATATAGCGCACAATCAATTTTTTGGTATATTCGCCATATGATGCACCATAAAAAAATTTTTTTTTTTTAAAAAAAAAGTCAGCTATTTTATATCGAATGTACTGTAGCACAGTAGTGATAAGCAGCGTGTTAAATTAGTCCTTTTTAGTCATAGATAGATCATGACCGAATCAGCCGATAATCATGATAATCACAAAATTCGATAAAAGAAATTTTCAAGATTCTAATTTTAGTAGAACATTTACGATCATTTGGTTATTGTTGTCAATTTTAAATTATAGATTTATGACGTTGTTGAATTGCCTAATAAAATTTTGCGGTTTAGATAAATTGAAATTATTCAAACTTGAAAGAGAAAAAAAGCAAGAAATAAATGATAAATAATCTAGCAATAAGTGGTTTGCACATTGTAGTATATTTAATACGGTAATACACTGTTCCAATTAAATTTTCATCAGTTGATAAGCATAAAATTTTCTATTAACGAAAAGGCAGTAAGATCGCTGTTGTTATGACATTATTAAAGATATTAATTAATATTAGTTAACGCTTGAATATTATGTCATATATTGAAATTTTCAGAAAATAATGAGATGTTTCAAGAAGATGTACAACTTGTAAATATTCAATAATTAATAGTTATTCGGCACGAATGCCGAATAACTGTTATATTGGGTAAATCAAATTTGATTGGTTGATTTTGGGATCCNNNGGATCCCAAAATCAAATAAAAATCAAATTTGATTCCCAATATTATAAGCTACCTTAGGTAGCGTCAGTTATTCGGTTCGAAGTGCCGGATAAGTGATTTATCCGGTATCCCGTGATTATGATAAGCTATTTTGCTATTTTTAATATTTTTTAACCTTTTTTATAACGATTTTCTTTTCGCGTAATTATTTACTATTTTTAAACCCATTTTATAAAAAATATTCTTTCTACAACCCATATTATTGTTAACTAAATTGTTTTTTCAATGGAACATGTAAACAGGTAAATAAATTTATTTAATTTTTTTTTTTGTTAAATGAATTTCTACTCATTTTTTTATATTTTTCTAGCAATTTCCAAGGGAAAGTGGTATAAGAGGAATATTTCAGTAAATTTGTCTAGCATGTGGTATTGATATATCTGGAAGAAATATCTTTAATCATTCAGGATGTGACAATCAATATTTGATACTGGAAATGAAGAAGTTGAAGCAATGGCAATTTTAGGTCACAATTCATCATCTGGAGTATGCAACTATCTTAAAGTAACAAAGAAAAAAAATGAAATATTCTTAATTCAGTTATGCAAAGATTGACTGAAACTATGGATTCTGATACTATTAATAATGATGATGAACGAGATAAGGTATTTTACATCTTTATTACAATATATTAAAATTTATACTGACATTTAATTTAAATTGTATAGTCATCCGATGATTTTAGCAAGGCTTCCCAATTACTAAACGGGAAAAAAAGTCCATTACAAGAAACTTCCCATTCTGAATCAAACATAAATAAAAAGAAGAAAAGAAAAGTTGGAAAACAATTATTATAAATAAAAATCATTATACTAATTATTCTATATATAATTACAGTAATTGTCTTTAATGTANTTTTTAATAATATAAATAATGCCTGATACAAGATTTTAGTGCCTGATACACGATTTTAATGCCTGATACATGTTTTATTATAGTCATTGTTAATTATAAAAAAATCACGGGATACCTGATAAAATAAATTACCGATTGGTATTTCAATTTAAGCAATCGAACCATCATGCATAATATTTTTTTTAGAGCTATACTATAACTTAACTCCAACAATATGAAATATGAATTAACAAGTTATATTGTGAAATTATAATAAAAGTTTGTCTATTTTAATATTAATAATGTAAAGTAAGTTTATTTGGTTATTTTTCTGAATTTAATTCGTGTTCGATGATTTGATCATGTGTTTGGCCAGAGCTTCAAGCAAAATAATCGTTTAACCATTTGACTAGTAAATTCAGCCCGCGCTATGATAATTTCAGTCGGCATTAGGTTGATCGATCGAAAATTTACCAATTGGATCGATGCTCTATCTTGGCTTGATTAAATTTACGCAAATTGTTAATACGATAAATTTTTTAATTGATAAGTGATATTATATAAGCAATTTAATCAATTACAAGCTGATTTATCTGTGGAAAAAAGGGTTACATATCTTTAATGAGTGTTGAACAAAACTATATTTAAAATAAAAAAAATTATATATTAATATCATAATTAGGGTATGGTAGAAACTCAAAATCCCGAAATCCAAAATCCGCCGAAAAATTGGCCCGCATTAAGCTTTAATGCTGCCCGGAATTATAATTATTGATTTATTAAACTTCTGAAAAAAATCTCGAAACTTGATTCCGGGCGGCATTAAAGCTTAATGCGGGCCAATTTCGGGATTTTTGACCTGTCGGGATTTTGAGTTTCGGGATTTTGGACGGCACCCCATAATTATTAGAAAGATTGAAAAACATAAAAATAAAATAATAAAATTAAACTCGTAACTTATTTTTATTCTTTGATCGTTTGATTATTTTCATTTTTATTTTCAATTGGTAAACCTATAAATTATTGCTCTAATAAATTCTTTTTAAATTATTTTATAAAATCAATCACGTCTTTTGTATATAGATAAAGTAATCGAGATATGTAAATAGCTTGTGGATGAGTAATTTGTTTGTTATCTTTAATATATGAAAGATTTGCTTTCTTGTATTTTTCTACTTCTTCGAATTATTTTCCAATTTCACCTTTCTTACGTTTTCTATTTCAATAGCATTTGGTCTATTATCAGGATTTGAATCCAAACATCTTTTCATTATATCAATGTAACATTTTGGTACTTCTGGTTCGTATATTTCAGGTCTAATTCCATCAAAACTATATATATCTGCTGCTTGAGTATAAGGGTTTCCTCTTAATACTTCAGTGGGCATAACTCCATAAGTGAAGTATGAATTGCTAATATATTCCCTCTATGAAAATTTAACTCTTATAGCATAAAAAGATAATTAATTTTACTCTTCTCGAATAAAATAAACAGAAAGTTTTCATTTATTTCAGTGAATGATAAATACAAATATTTTTTTAAGGATCAACTAGTGACCAAGAAGTAATTTCTCTCTTTCAAATCATCCAGCCGATCATGAATTTAAATCACAGTATTTTATTAGATAATTATTTTAAAGTAAAACCAAGTGATATCATACTGTATATCATATAATTTCGAATTAACAACCCTTCTAAAGTTTGATGAAAATGTTTGATTGAAAGTTCATATTTTGGATAATAAATACCAAGTCTAATCCTATTAGTACTTTGATATCTTAAGAAAAGAACATATTCTGTAATATGTATGTCATACAGTCTAAATTATAAAACCTTTCCAAATGGCAAATGACTTATAATAAATTATATAAACACGAGTCATATGGTATATTCTACATGTTATGTACAAATTATTTTCAAACAAACATGAGTCATTATAGCACAAAATATTTTATTTAATATAATAAATTAAACATGGAGAGTCATATTCTATTTTTTGCAGTTTGAATATGAGTCATAGTACATATTTATGCGAGTTCTGTGAACTGTGACTCATAATAAATAATAAAAGCTCTTAAATTAATTAAATGACTAACAATTATATAACCAAATTCCCAAAAAAAATGTTATAAAAAAAACCATTACCTACTACTGCAACTAGCCATCTGGACTTCCTCCGGTATTCCAGTATTTATCAGGTATGGGTATTTCTCAAATAAATTATTTTATTTCTTTAATTTTGTAAATCAATAATCAATTATTTTTGAAAATTTTAGCTATACAAGATACAAGAAGAAACTTTATTATATGATTAGAATGTTTATTTCCCAAAAATAACAATATAAGTGGGTAATTTTCCTTCTAATGATGTATATTCTGCAAGTTGTTTAAATAATCTTGTATGTACAGTATATTTAAATTTTCTATTTTTTTTTTATAATCGGGTTCGTCCAATACTTATTATAGACCCATGTTACGCAATTAATAATATCACATGAAGGGATATTAACACTTATGTGTTACAAAGTTGCTGAAATATGAAGTCCCTGTTGCATGCTTTATTTTGTCAGTGGCATCCAAGCATAATATGTTAGCCCAATATATTTTCTGGTTTAATCCAATTCAGATATAGTTCTTCAAAAATATTTAGATCAGGAATCTCTATGTGCATTGATGATTAATAATTTTAAATTTAAAATTTTTAATTTTAGAATGAAGATTATGAAGTAAAAGTAAAGAACTAAACTTTTATTGTTTATGAATATATATCTTCAAAAAAAAAAAAGATTAATGTTTTGGTCAACCTGTGTAGCAAATTTAAAATAAATTAGAGTTTTATATAAACAACTACATAAACATCATAAAATATTCCAATATGAGTTAGACAAAAATGACAGAAATATTTCAAAAGTTTTTATAAAATAATTCCAACAGTAGAAGAATGAAAACCTATTAGTTTGTCTACTTTAGTATAAGAAATATTTTGTTATTTCAGATTTTATTGAAACATCATTGTAGCTGTTTATCAGCAACCTTCATTCAAGAAAGATACGCTTATTACATTGGATTGTTAATCTATGTTATAATAAAATTATAAGTGGTTCTTCATCAAATAATAGAAATAGATAAGTGAGGAATATCATATATCACTATATCATGGTAAATTTTGGATATATTCAGATACATTACAAGGGTGAATATTATATATGATTTACAATACTCAGGTATATTAATTAGCTTTCAAAGAACACTATCAGATCTAAAGATAGTTGGTTTATTAATTATAATCTTTTGCATCAATCATCTGCTTTATCAATCTTTGTATCAAACCATTTATTAAGTTGATAGCCTTTCATTTTACTTTGTGCCATTTTATTTCCACCTTCAGCTGCCTTAAAATACCATTCATATGCTTTAGCTTTGTCTTCATCAATTCCTTCACCATGCTGATAACAATATCCTAAATTATATTGTCCCTGAGCACATCCTGCAACAGCTGATTTCAAATACCATTCAAATGCTTTTGTTTCATTTTTATCAGTTCCTATAGCATTTGCATAACAATATCCTAAATCACATTGCCCTTCTGCACATCCTGCAACAGCTGATTTCAAATACCATTCAAATGCTTTTGTTTCATTTTTATCAGTTCCTTTACCATAATAATAACAATTTCCTAAACTACATTGCCCTTTAGCACATCCTCCAATAGCTGATTTCAAATGCCATTCAAATGCTTTTGACTCATTTTTGTCTGTTCCTACAGAATTTGCATAACAATATCCTAAATTATATTGTCCTTTAGCACATCCCGCAATAGCCGATTTTAAATACCATTCAAATGCTTTTGTTTCATTTTTATCAATTCCTTTACCCAATCGATAACAATCTCCTAAATTATTTTGTGCTATTGCATTTTCACCTTTAGCTGCCTTTAAGTACCATTCAAATGCCTTTTTTTCATCTTTTTGTATTCCTAATCCGTCCATATAACAAATAGCTAAATTAAATTGTGCATTTGTATTTTCTTTTTTGGCAGAACTTAAAAACCATTTAAAGGCTTTATTGTAATTAATTTCTACACCAATTCCACTTTTATAACAAATAGCTAAATTATATTGTGCATCAGGATCATCATTTTTAGCTAATTTTACAAGGTTTATTAATTCTTTTTGTTCATTGTTTTCCTCCATAATACGATTATAATTAAAACCTTCCAAATCTATAATAATATCTTTATAATAAAATAATGATAATAAATATTTTCCNATAATAATATTTTCATTTCTTAATAAATCAAACATATCATCATTTTTATTTTTAAAATCTTTAATTATTAAGGAATTCTTTTCAATATCATTATTAAGAACCAATTGATATGATTCCATCGCCATTTTCTTATCTAAATCACAACCAATACCAAGTTGATAAAAAAATCCAATAAGACTTGTAAACCAAAATTGACTTTGTTCATGATTTTTCATTAATTCAAGAATTTCTTTTGAATTTTTATTATTAATTTTAAGAAAAGATTTTATCCATTCAATTGAATTTTTTTCAAAATAATTAAAATCATTCATTTCAATAATCTTTAGATAAAAATTTTTTAAAAACATTTTTAACAAAACTTCATCATGTTTAGAAATGTTAGTGATGGGTTCATCTGATAAGTGGGATGACATTGTGTTTGATATTAAAAAAGGGGGAAATTTTTTAAGTTATTGAAATAAATAAATTCGGAATTAAAAATATTCCGGTTATGCATGAAGCATTGCATAAAGGTGGTACAACATTTGCATGGATCAGCTGTATTGGCCAATTAATTCTTTGGCTGTGATCAAATAATTACACCGCACCAAAACAATAACTCGAACAATGTAATCGAAAATGAATTATATATTAAAGACTAAAATTATGAAAAATCAACAGAAAGTTATGCACCAAAAACGATTAACTAGTAAGAATGAATATAAAGTGAATTTTATTAAACGGAGAAATTCCTTTAAGGAAAACAATGGAAAGTTGAGGTCATATTTGTTTTTTTTTTTTAAAAAAAAAAAAAACTATTTCATAAAAAAAATGTTGACCTGGCGTGATTGACTCAGAAATATGATAATGTGACATTGATAGTGCATGATTTTTTCTACCCAACTTTTACGTATTCAATTTTTTTAAACTAATTAGTAATATGTAAAAGTCGAGCTGTCGAACAAATATATTTTTGTGATAAATAGGATGATGACCGATTTCTAAAAATTGAAAAAATAGAAAAACAAAAATTATTCTGTTAACATGTTCTTTTTATTTAGAAAAAATAATTAATCATGTCATAAATTCCTTATTAAATTTTCAATCATTTTATTTTATTATATATTGGCAACTAGTCTGTTTAGTTAAAATCACAACGAAATGATAACACACGAAATAGTATAATTTATTCTTACTTTAATAATATTAAAAAGAACTTTACAAAAGTACTATAGACTATTAAATTATCAATTGTATGAAAAAAAAATGAAATTAACTAATTATTGTAATTAATAATTATTTTTTAAAAAAAAAATATAATTTAGTTAAATTATGACATGGATAATGTCCAATGTTAAATATTATTTGTTTTGCGCCAAATTTTTTTTTTAAAAATAAATTAAATTTAGAATTGTTTTTTTTAGAAAAGTTTATTTTCCAAAATGGAAGCCAATTTCCTTTTTTTATCAAACAACTAGACTCATGATTTTGTGGCCGGCCAGGGCCGGCCCCTAATTATGAGTTTGTTATTTTCATTTACAGGAATTTCTATATAGTCATTTTTTTTTCTTTAGTTATATTATTTCTTGGTATAAGAGATGTGATTATAAAAAAGATTGATTGTATATTATTTATTTTAAATTTATATACTAAATAAATATATTTATTGTTATTATATAATATGGAATAAATATTTTTATAAA
>QKYT01000092.1:24525-43021 GCA_003550305.1 Glomus cerebriforme | reverse complement strand
TATTAGAGTGGATACCTTATGATAGATTTTATAATATTAAATATATTGCAAAAGGTGGGTTTGGTAAAGTATATAAAGCAAATTGGATTGATGGATTTATAGTTTATTGGGATAATAAAAGTCGAAATTGGAAACGAAATGGTTCCAATAAGTATGTAGCTCTGAAATCTTTAAACAATTCAAAAAATATTACATCAGAATTTATCAATGAGGTATAAATTAATTTACCATTTAATGAAATTTTGAAATATTATTTTTACTAATGTATTTTTTTTTTTTTTTTGTAAAATATTTTATTTTAGATCACATCACACCATAAAATTTTGGGTAATCATGTTTCTATTATTAGACTTTATGGAATAACTCAAGACCCAGTCACAAAAAATTATATGATGATTTTACGATATGCAGTGAATGGAAGTTTACGAAATTATTTAGATAAAAATTATAATAAATTAAAATGGAAAACCAAGTTTTATGATTTATGGAATATTGCATCTGGGCTTTATCACATTCATGAGAATAATTTAATTCATCGAGATTTACATGTTGGCAATATACTTCGTGCAGACCTTTATACATGCATAACTGATATAGGATTATGCAAACCTGCAGATTATAATGCATTAGAAAATACAAAAAAAAGAGTTTATGGTGTTTTACCTTATATTGCTCCTGAAATTTTAAGAGGACAAAATTATACCAAAGCTGCTGATATTTATAGTTTTGGCATAATTATATATGAAGTAATTTCTGGATTACCTCCCTACCATGATGTAAGCCATGATATAAATTTAGCAATGAAAATCTGCCAAGGACTTAGACCAAAGTTTAGTTTTAAAGTACCCCAATTAATTGTACATTTAATTAAAAGTTGTTTAGATGCAAATCCATTAAATCGTCCATCAGCAAGTGAAGTTAGAAATATTTTACTTCAATGGTTTAATGAGCTTAATAATAGAAAAAAGATGATAGAAACAGAAATAAAAAAACAAATTAGAGAAGCAGGTAATATCAATAAGAAATTACAAACTAGAAATAGTATACCTTCTACCAGTTTATCATATGAAACACATTCTGAAGCTATTTATATAAGTAGATTACTTGATTTTAATAATCTTCCTGAACCAAAAAATTCATATGATTATTATAAACAATATGATAATATTATAAGCACAGAATATTCTGGTAAATAATCTTTTATTTGTTCAAAAAAAATTTTTTTTTTTAAAAAAAAAAAACTAACAAATTTTGTTTTATTAAATAAGATCTATCCGATTTGATTTTACTCAATTGAAAATTAATGATGGTAAAATTTTATCTTATATAATAACTTGTTTTATGCTATTGTTAATTTTATAATTTTTATTTTTATTTTTTTTTAGATTAAAATAATGTATCTAAAGACGAAGAAAGAAATTAGAAATTTTTTTTTTCATTTAAAGATCATATTTAATTTATATTATTGAAGGTAAATTTTTTTTTAGACACAAAATAACAAATTTGTGTATTGTTATATGTTTGAAAAATTGAGGAAATTTATTTAGAATTTTTTTTTTTTATTTGAAACTAAAATGGGAAGAATACATATTTTAAAATATAACAGATACTAATGTTGTATAATTAATTATATATTCGTTTATATTTTTTATTTCAAGAATGTTTTTATGTTAAAAAAAAAGTAAACAAATATAAGTATCAAATTTTTTGTATTAGTTAATTAAAGAAAATAAATATATTATGAAATGTTTTAGCCAACGTTTTCTACAACAAATAACGATTTTGTAAAGTAATTTCAAATGTCTTACGTCATTAATTCTTAAACTTTTTATTTGATAATGTTATATTATATATTATTTTATTAATAATTTTTAATATTATATAAAAAATAAATTGTCTTATAAAAGGCTGATGTTTAATAAATTATAGTTAACAGATGGGAGAAAAATATTGGTCAAAAAGTTAATAATAATCATTAAAATAAAAAATTATATCCCTCAAATCTGAATTTTACATGAGCAATTGCATAAAATATTTTATTATGAATGTCAACTTTTGATAGCAAACACAAGCAGCTTACGTCAGATTATGTGTTTAGTCTTAAATTTAATCAACAATAAAAGAATGAAAACCTATCGGCTTGTCAATTTTAAGTATAAGAAATATTTTTTTTATTTGAAATATCACTGTAGTTGTTTATCAGCCACTTTCATTCAAGAAATAAATACGCTTGTCACAATGGATGTGTGNTCTATGTTAAAAGTCCTTCGTCAAGTTTATTACATGTGCGTTCAAAATCATTAATCGCCTCCACAACCAAATCGTGTGAATAAAAAGAAAAAAAATTATGAATTTGATTTAATACAATACCCAGATATGTTTCCATGTGTAATACTCGAATATTAATATTTATTTGAAAGATTTTGTAAATAAATAAATTATCATACATTTTAATTAGCTTTCAAGGTGAATTAACATTTCTAGTTTAACTTAATTAATGTAAAAAAATAATGAAGCAAAGATTAACTGTTTAATTAATCTTTTTATCAATCCCTTTACTAAATTGATAACTTTCTATTTTATTTTGTGCTATTTTATTTCCTCCTTCANCTGCCTTTAANTACCATTCAAACGCTTTTGTTTCATCTTTATCAATTCCTTTACCATACTGATAGCAATATCCTAAATTATATTGTCCTTGAGTACATCCTGCGGCAGCTGATTTCAAATACCATTCAAAAGCTTTTGTTTCATCTTTATTAATTCCTTTACCAAGTTGATAACAACTTCCTAAACTACATTGCCCTTGAGCACATCCTGCAACAGCTGATTTCAAATACCATTCAAATGCTTTTGTTTCATCTTTATCGGTTCCTTTACCCAATCGATAACAATCTCCTAAATTATTTTGTGCTGTTGCATTTCCTTTAGCTGCTTCTAAGTACCATTCAAATGCTTTTGTTTCATCTTTATCAATTCNTTTACCATAATAATAACAATTTCCTAAATTACACTGTCCTTTAGCATATCCTGCAACAGCCGATTTAAAATACCATTCAANTGTTTTTATCTCATTTTTANCTGTCCCTATAGCATTCGCATAACAATATCCTGAATTATATTGTCCTTTAACACATNCTGCGATAGCTGATTTCAAGTANCATTCAAACGCTTTTGCCTCATTTTTATCAATTCCTTTACCCAATCGATAACAATCTCCTAAATTATTTTGTGCCGTTNCATTTTCANCTTCAGNTGCTTTTAAGTACCATTCAAATGCTTGTGTTTCATCTTTATCTGTTCCTATAGCATTTGCATAACAATTTCCTAAATTGTATTGTCCCAAAGCACATCCTGCAAAAGCTGATTTCAAATACCATTCAAATGCCTCCTTTTCATTTTTATCTATTCCTATAGCATTTGCATAGCAATTTCCTAAATTGTATTGTCCCAAAGCACATCCTGCAGCAGCTGATTTCAAATACCATTCAAATGCCTTCTTTTCATCTTTATCTGTTCCTACAGCATTTGCATAACAATTTCCTAAATTACATTGTCCTAAAGCACATCCTGCAACAGCTGATTTCAAATACCATTCAAATGCCTTCTTTTCGTTTTTACGTATTACTTTACCATACTGATAGCAATGTCCTAAATAGTTTTGTGCTGTTGAATTATTTTGTATTGCAAGTTTTAATCGCCATTCAAAATTTTTCCTTTCATTTTCATTTTGAGCGAATAAATGTTCACTCAGTTCAGATTTTAAAAACCATTCAAACGCCATTTCTTCATTTTTTTGTATTCCTAATCCGTCCATATAACAAATAGCTAAATTAAATTGTGCATTTGTATTTTCTTTTTTGGCAGAACTTAAAAACCATTTAAAGGCTTTTTTGTAATCAATTTTTACGCCATTTCCACTTTTATAACAAATAGCTAAATTATATTGTGCATCTGAATCACCATTTTTAGCTAATTTTACAGTTTTTATTAATTCATTTTGCTCATTGTTTTCCTTCTTATTCCGATTACAAATAAAGCCTTCTATGTCTGTAATAATATCTTTATAATAAAATAATGATAATAAATATTTTCCGATAATAATGTTTTCATTTCTTAATAGATTAAACGTATCATTATTTTCATTTGAAAGCAATTTTTTAAAATCTTCATTTAAAGAATTCTTTTCATTATTAATAGCCAAATGATATGATTCCATCGCCATTTTCTTATCTAAGTCACAACCAATACCAAATTGATAAAAAAATCCAATAAGACTTGTAAACCAAAATTTACTTTGTTTATGATTTTTCATTAATTCAAGAATTTCTTTTGGATTTTTATTATTAATTTCAAGATAAAATTTTATCCAATCAATTAAATCTTCTTCAAAATAATTAAAATCATTCGGTTTAATAATTTTATAATAGAAATTTTTTAAAACCATTATTAATAAATCTTCAATATCTTTAGAAATATTAATTTCCAGTTTCCGTTTTTTAGTGATAGGTTCATCTAATAAGTTGGATGACATTGTATTAAAATTATTGATATTAAAAAAAAAAGAGGGGAAAAAAAATTTTTTTTAAGCTCATAAATAAATTCGGAATTAAATATTCCGGCTATTCATAGCAGTATTACAATAAAAAGTGGTGCAACATTTGCAAGGATCAGCCGTTGTTGGCTGTGGCCAAATAGTAACACAATCCAAATATCATAACTCGAATAGTGACAATCTCCGGATAATTCCGTACATGTTCCGGACAAAAGAAAATACCCAATTGTTTACGGAAAAACACAAACATACTAAAATTTTATTAATCTCAATAATTGTTACAAATGGTGGTGATGAATTTTGGAATTTTTAAGTGTCTTAATATAATAACACTAAGTTACATATTAATATCTTCAAAATTTTTAGGGAGAGGAACATATGTTAAAAACACGTATTTGCAAATAACTTCTTACAAAGCTTATGTGACATAATTTAAAATATCTGTTAGGTCCTAATGATATGAACTCCAAGAACTTTAGAGTTGGATTTCGTCAAATTCTTCTGAATCATCATTAATACTTATTTAATTATATGAGTTTATTCAATAAAATTATGTCATACATGTGAATGGCGAAATACTTTATATAGATCTTGCTGATTAGTGTTTCGTGTTACACAGTACATTAAATTTATATACAGTACAATTTTTCTCATCATTCATCATTGAAACTTTTATTTCTTATATTTTTTTTAATAAAAAAAAAACAAACCCATTTTACATTTCTTTTATTTTTTTCATTAAAGAAATCAAAACCATCGTACTTTTTTTTTTAACAAGTAAAATTTTTCAAATCTATAAAATGTCCAGTAAAAGAGAAAAAAGAAGACAAAAGAGAGAAAAGAAACGTGTAGAAAAAAAAGAGGAAGTTAATAAAGCAACATACATCTAAACCGCAATATATAATGTATTATATAGCCAATAACCATGTTTTGCTTTTTTTATATACAGTCAGACCCCTATATAGTCACCCTCTATATAAATACACCTTTTTATAAGCACTCAATTTTGAGAAACAGTTTTATATTAAATTACCTCTTTATAATCACAAATCAGCTATAATCACTATCACCTTGTAATTCCAAACGTACATATTATTTTTATTAATAATTAAACCTCTACATAATCACTATAATTTCAGCCAAAAATATTTTTAGCCAGAATTACGAAAATTTAAATTTCCTTTTAGGAATTAGAATTACACGCAAAAGTTAGAAAAATTTTTTTTTTTTTGTAAAATTGCTATTCCAAAAAAGGAAATATCCGCATTATAATTTACTAATTTTGGCTGAAATTAAGATATTTTTAATTTTAATACCTTTATATAAGCACACCTCTATACAATCACTGATTTTGCAGGGAGGTCTGACTGTATATATTTTTTTAAATAGCAGTTGATGAATCATTGATTGATCAAGTTAGAGCTAATCTAAACAAACTACAAACGTTATAGAAATCAGATACCAGAACAGGCAAATCAATTATTTGATAAAATATTTAATAAACTTAATCTTATAGAGGAAAAAATTATTAAGAATTTGAAGAAATACGATGAATTGAAGGTAAAATATGATGAATTGAAATTGAAATATGTTAAAGCTGAATGAGAGAAAGAAGTTAATAGAAAATGTAGAGATTTTGTTAAAAGATTTCTATTTAATTATTAAAGAAATTAAATTATGATAACATTCGCATGTTGAGTGATGAATATGAATACAGAAATCATCAGGAAGTTAAAAAGAAAATAGAATTAAAATTAGAGTTTGTTAAAATGAACAAACAAATTTCAGACTTCAGACTAAGTTTTAATGATTATTTTCATGGTGTTAAAAGCAAAGTGCATATGATGCACAAATTATATTGAGTAACATGGATTTTCCAAAGACATGGAATATTTAAGAACATCATTGAATAAAGTTTTAAAGGCTTTACAGACATGGGATAAAGAAAATTAGAGAATTATACATAAGGTCAGTGTTCAAAATTCAGAACAAAACTTATGTTAGTATTACACACGTGATAATTTTAATCATGTGAGGATTTTCATTATATTGTACAAGCAAACATTTAAATTTAAAATATGTTTATAACTAAAATATTAATTATAATCATGCTAATTTTTTTGCATTAATTGACTAGGAATATCAGATTGCTTTTTTTTTCTTTCTATGTTTAATAAACTCCTCTCATGTTGAACTGATACATAACTATATATTAATGATTAATTAATATGAATGTATAAAAATATAAAATACAGATAATATACTATGCAAGTACTTACAGCCCACTTAATTACAGCCTTATGCATCCATACAAAGTTTGGCATATCAATCCAATCTTTAAGTATTCCAAAATGATCAATCTCAAACAACCTATGAATGCCTGAAGTTGAATATATTAACTTCTTGGTTGTGTGCAACATTTCAAGTGCAAATTTACATAATACTTACTGTGAAAATCTATCATTATGAGCGATACTTTGTTTTAAATGCTATTAAACCATATACTTTCAGATTCATAAAAAGCTGTTAATGGAAATCAGACAATATTATTGTAAAGCACTTTTTTGCTTTTGGCATTTTTATCATCATCATCAATGCTTTTTTGCTGGGATGCTCCTGATCTAGCCCTCTCACCACATATGATAGATAGTTAATTATGTCATTAAGGAACCTTACGTCGTCAGCTCATACTTTGGTCTTAAGAGTTTTCAAAGGTATTTCTCCACTATATGAATATGCAAACATTTAATATTAATGCAATCTATGTAGATACATAAATTCAAAGCAACTTACTACATGTAGTTCACTTTAGCAAAAATCTATAATGCCAAGTCAATTATGGGATGCACGAACTGATTAAGGTGTAATTTTTCAAGAATTATAATATCCCTCAAGGGATTAAGACCTGTTAATAAAAATGCTTTTAAATTGAAAAGAATGGTATAAATGTAAATAATAAATTCAGAAAAATCAATTATGTAAGTCTTCTTTATCCTTACAATTTTGGAAGAGTTTCTTTTATTAGCTTCTTAGTATTTTCTAATATTTTTGAGCAATCATTATTAATAGTCATATCATTAATGGCTTCAGCCTAACCTCTTGCATTTCAGTCTTCATTGAAAAATATGATGAAAAAATCATGAATCTCATCTTTTACATATTCATTATCAATTTGATCAAAAATTTTGTGTAATATTTCCATTTGGAGCTTCGAATTCAAAGCTAATGAAAATTTTGATCATGGGTATAAATCCATAATTGTAGTACTAGAAAAGTTTTCTAAGAAAAAAGTTGCAATAGTCTTTTCAACAGATGAAGCTGTCATTAAGTTCTCAAGTATGCCCTTTATGCATATTATCTATACAAATGGACAAAATTTTGCCTTTTTACTAAAATATCAATAGAAATATCATAAGAGTAACTTATACTAACCTTCTCATTTTCATCTACTTTAACTTCATCTTGTGTACCCTCAGTAGTCTGTTCTATGCTCATATTTCCACTATTTACTTGCGTATTTACTCCTTCTTCCCTTACAGCTTTGACAGTTGCTGAGTTTTTAATAACCTTCATTGTTATGATCCTATGAACTAAGGAGTCATAATAAATATATTGTATTAATTCACATTCAATTTGAAGACGAGATATCATATTTACCACTTTACTACTAATGTTTTATCTATAATAACACTTTTTTCAACATTTATCGCATAATATTTCTATAATAATGCATCAAATTAATATTTTGTTATTCTAGAAATGGAATTGTTAATAAACCTTAGCAAATTTAACATCTTGTTGATCTAGGAATTTTAATATCTATGCAAGTTAGATTTTGCTTCAAAGCTTCACAGTTTATTAGCACCTTTTTGACATTGTCATCGTTAGATCTTCTGATCAAATGTCACTTGAAGATATCAACAATCTCTTCTGTACTTTCACTTGTGTAGTCCATATTCTCAGCCAAATATCATAGAACTCTGATAATCTGATTAAACTTCATTTGGCAGATTGCTTTGACTCAAGATAGTTCACAATATTCTTTTTAAACTCCATTCTTAAGGTTAAAAATTGATAAATTTCTCTAAAGATTGTGAAAGAGATTTAAGAAATTTTTATGTAAGTCATTTGTTTTTCAAGGTAAAAAAAAAAAAAAGGAAAACCTATTTAATAACAGTAACACAGACAAGGATAACTGGTTTGATATAATGCTTTCTGGTAAAGAAACTAAGACTTGAACTACTAAGAGGAGTCCATCCAGCAAGGACGAATCGCGTCAAAGAGGGTATCCTACGCATCTCTTTACCAAACATCAGCTGCAGGAGTCACTAAGCGTTGAATAACTAGATAAGCGCATACGGGCATAGGAAGCATTATGTCACAATATACTAGAGATAAGAAGAAGGCTTGAACTACTAATAAGAGAAGGTTTGCCCAGCAGGTGAACTGCGTCAAAGAGGATATCCTACATGTCTTGCTCCAAATAACAGCCATAGGAGTTGTCAAGCATTAAATACCTGGCTCAGCCATATGGGATGCCAGATATCATGGGTTGCCAGAAATAACAGTAAACAACTATCAACTTACCTTACCGTAAAAGTATGTCAAGTTGTCAAAGTTGAAAAAATATTTGATGAAAAAAGGCGCCAGAAAAATAAAAATGTCTAAATAGTATGCTGAATTTTTCAGATCAGTGCTTGATCAAAATCCTGAATATTATCTTAATAAAATAAATATATTTATCTTGCCATCCTCGTTAAAGTATATATAATGTAATAACTGATATACCATAAATCTGTGTGACTGCTTGTTTATTTATTTTATTTATTTATTATTTATTTTGTATCTTTGTATCTTTATACATTCACATTAAAATTATATAAGAATAATTTTTTATGAATTATGTCATTACATCATAAAGATAATTAAACTCTATTCTATCTATATTATTTTTACCTATAAATATTGTTAATTTCCATTTTGTACCATATTTTTTTAATGTTTTTATTTTCTTCTATTAAATTTCCCATCCATTTATTTACTATTTGATCAATTGTAACTCTTTTTTTGTATTTTTCTATTATCAATTTATTTGTTTCTTCATTCAACATTTGTTCTTTCTTTTTTGATTTCTGTTTCTCTTGATTCGTTATTCCTCTTTTTTTTTCTCTATATCTATTATTTCTTTGTTTCTATTATTCCATATTATTTTTCTTGCCTTTTTTGCTATATTTTTTATCAATTTATCCATCATTTCTATGATTGTTTTATTATTTTCTGTTTATATAATTTGTTATTATATATTCCTTTTAACATTTTGTGAAATATATATTGATTGTGAAAGTTTGAAGATCTCGTTGTTAATATTGTTATTAGTTTTTCCTTCCATTTTTACTTGTTTACAATTATATTCTTCTTTTCCATTTTTTTGATTTGCTCATCTATTACTTCATTCATTATTGTACTGTATATATTGATACTTTATTCTCTGTACAATTCTATACATGTATCCAGTCTTCTTTTTCCATTCTATATTACTGAAATTGATTTATTTTTACACCTTTTTTACTTCTTATAATTTTTAAAATAATTTCCTTTAAATAAAATTAAAGACTTTTTAATTTAAAATTCAAAGTTTAAATTTGATTCTCTTTGCCAAATATTTTTGCAAATAGTTGACTAGCTCCTTAATATTATATCTTAACCCATTTATCGTAATATAGTAGCAGTTACAGTAAGCATAAACATTTAACAATTAAAGGGACCAAAATTATGCTTACTTCCTATTAAAAAAGCTAATACAACCTGACCACTCATGAAATACAAGTCTAAACTACCTAAATCATAAGAAAAAAAGTCCATCATCTGAAATCTAGAAGAAAGAAATAGGCTCAAGCAAAATCTATATGAAAAAAAATAACAAAGAATAGGATTTGTTAAATCACTTATCATGAACAATATTAAAAATAATTATTTACAAAATTTCCAGCTGTTGCATTTTTAGATTCTTTGAGTTACGCTGAAAAATAAATTAACTAATTCCCAGGTATTTATTGCTATATTTTATTTCATTAAAAATTATTTTTTCTATCCTCCTCTAAAGTTAATACTGGCAACGGATCTATGGACTTTCCTTCCTTTATTAACACATCTTTTGATTTTTTGTTAAGTTTTTTACAAACTATATTTCTATCATTTCATCTTTCTGCATTCTTGAAAGTGATAGTTGCTGTTGTTTTGAGAAGATAGCCAATTCCATAATTTATAGTTCTTCATTTTTTTTTAAACTAACGATGTATTCAATTTTATCAAAAGTAATAATATATAAAACAAGATTATAAAAAATTGCATGCAAAAAAGAATAAACTACCTCGCCATCACACTTGGACCATGTGATAATCAGATGAACCCGACGAAGCCAAGTTTAATTAAATAAAAATCTAAGTGAAATTACGATATAGTTAATCAGATGCCAAAAATCCAAAAAATTCCCTTGTTATCATCAAGAGGGTAGAAGATGGTTATATTAAATATTTGAACTGATGAATCATTTTCACCAAATCTTGCATAACCAGTGGCATTTCCAAACTAGATTAATCTATTAATAAAGGTTTAGATCTTGGATTTTTTCTATTGTATTTTTGTTTTTTATCTAGATTATAATATTGTTCTAATCCTGGCTCCCCCTGAACATGAACTCTTGTTTAGAATAAAACTTAGGAGTGATTTCTGAGAATAGTTTTTATTATAATAATTTATAGCTATAAAAATTAAATTAAAGACTAGTATTTTTTATTCCTTGGCTTATAAATCGGCTTCAACTATAGTGATCTTTAATATATATGATTCATTCTTGGTAATTATAATGAAAATATTTCATAAAACCAGATACAAAATTGGCAATTTCAAATTCTGTACAAGTTTCTTACTTTAGAAATGAAAATAAAATTTTATATATATAGTATTTTTACTTTCTATTCTAATAAAGATATTTAATAGTGAATGCTTATTATGTTAATCCACCAGGTATTTGTGAGCAGTAATTACCATGAAGTTAGACATTTTAAAGATAAAATGATGACTTTTCAAAAGAGGTTGAATACTAATTAAAGCTTATTGATTAAGTTTTTGTTATATTTGTCTATAATTTTACTATATAACAGAAGTTCTTAACGTTATTTTTTCATGCAGATACAATTAATTGTTCTTTAATAAAACTTTTGTATATTGTAAAAAGTAATGTATCTATCAATAATATTAGATGATGTAACAATTGGATTTTAATGGATTTGTTCCTTTAATTGTTCAAATTGGTTTTTCTCTATCAAGTTGTAACTGGATCTGAAATTTTCATGAGTATTTTTTCTATAATAAAACTTGTAATTGATATGATTGCAACAATATGTTCTTGTTCTGTTGCATACAGGTAGAATTTAAAATATGATTTTACAACACATGAAACGAATTATCCACACCTGAGTTGATCTGTTTATCATCAATGTAGCCAACAATTTAAGTTACTTCTTTTACAAGATAGTCCTATGTTTGTATAATATCTATAAAATAAGCCAAGAAGGTCTTAGGTATTGCCTCATATACATAAGGACAATAGTTAGCTGGTTTGGAATATGTGATAGGTGGCATAATGATATGTTGCAATACTGATATCCATTCAGAAGTAACTTAGACAGGAAATTGTAAGGTTATTTGTTAAATATCTCTTTAATATTCCATGTAATAATTTTGCTAACTGAATACAATCAAAATTGAATAATATTATTTTAAAACTGCATTCAAATGTATGTATAGAAAGTATTTTATTAAATAAATTTAAAATGAATTATATAAAGTATTCAATCTATTGCCTTATGTACTCATAAAGGAGAAAATATTATTTAATAATTTATGGCATCAGGATAAATATTTAACTTTTTTTCATAAAATAATGTATGAGTAATGATTTTATAATTTCATTAATAAATTGACAATAGAACTTTGAATGTAATTATAAGTACATTAATTTGGTTAGTGTATTTAAAGGCTTAAAAAAATTTCTTAGAAAATGTTTTGTGCTATTTAGCGGAGTTTTCAATTTCTTGTTCAATTTTGATTGGTACTATTTAAAAAAAATTATTATTGCGCCACATAAATTATTTTTGCACAGCACGAGTACGGCTGGGCTGGGCTTAGTATGATATAAAGTTCTTTGTTCTTTTAATATATTAGATAATAATTAACACAATATATCATAAAAATTTTTCAAAAGGCTAATACGAATCTTTCAAAAAGGATTTTACCATCTATATTATTAAATATTTAGGTTTTTTTTAAGTGAGTTCTTTGATACTTCACACACATTCATTTTTAATGTACTTTATTAATTATACCTCGAACTCAAATATTTCCATGTTCAAAATTTCTTGAACTATAATTTTTACTTATTTTAATAAACAGAATTTTATATAAAATTTGATTTGATGATCAGATTCGTTCAGAAAAATCAGAAAGCATACATGAATGAAGAAGTAGTATGAAGCATACTATTTTTAATGAAAAATAATGATAATTTGTCATATAAATCCCTAAAATAAAGTTTTGATCAGAAAAATGGGAAAGTTTCATCTATTATACTAAAAGAATGTAAAAATAATACCACTAATTCTTTTATGCTTTCATTGAATCGAATGCAAATTTGAAATTCCAATATGCTCCAATTCATTATAATGAAAATGAGACAAAAAAAAAATTTTATTATACTTAATTTTTTAGTAAAATCTTGGTCATAGTATAATCAGATTTTTTTTTTCATATCAAACATTGTTTTTCAGTTCTTCCACCTTTTTATATATTTCTATTTATTTTATAATTTAATAAATTTATTTATAATTAATAATTCTATTAAAAAATTTTTATATTCATTGGTTATAAAGTTGCAAATTAGTATTATATTTTAATTGATATTACCGTACTTGAAAAATAAAAATCTCTAAACAATCAGAACTTTCCTTTTTTTTTGTGTTAGTTTGGAAACACGTGAAATTCATAACATTGAATTACAAGTTTCCACATAAAACCACACATTTTATTATAGAATGTAGATTTCCGTGTACGTATCATAAAATTTCATTGGAAATCTGTAGAATCCTTTAGCGAAATATGTAGAATTCATCTGCAGATTTACTGAAAAATTTAAGAAATTATTAATATCACATATAACAGTACAATATAGATTGATATTAAATATATAGAACAAACTTTATTAGTTCTTTTTTGAATATTTGTTGCAGATATGATATATATTTTTTTATTCTTTGAAAGTAAATTTTTAAAACAAAAAAAAATTTAATATACAATAATAACTTCACCAAATTTCCATTTCACAAAAATAATTCGAATGTCTAAATGAAAGAAAGTCATCATCGGTATATTATCACATTAAATTAAAAAAAAATCAATTTATTATTCTTTTAAAATAAATCCACGTGTGACGACTTAGATCTACTTCTTAGATTCCCACGGTAGTTCAACATAGATTTCTATACGTCAATAACTCCCTGATGAAGTACATATGTTCTTCCAAAACATTTCTCTCATGTTGAATTATTCCCAACTTTGTTAACACAGTTTACGACATGATATAATATGGCATAAACAGATTATATGTACTCTGGAATCTGGATTCCAACTTGTTGACAGATTTTCTCTTAGGTATAAGTAATAAATCAGCCTACCTTATGCATACCATAAAACTGGATTCGCATCTATTACATACAATGTGAGTAAGTTTGTTGTTGCGCATCAATATAAATAACTTTGAACACACCTCTTTATTAAAGTTCCTGATGCTCGTAATTGACTTTGATTTTTTCTTCACGTTTTTTTCACTCTGCGCTATAATTCAATCCAAATCTACCTTTTCCAATTGATTCTCTTTTGATGAATTGATTGTGATCATAAGTGCATATGGTTTCATCGATCATAGAACCTTCACAAAGAAGAGAAGTAGTGGATTGTTTAAAGACAAAGTCTTCAAATGAAAGTGTGCAGACAATATCTCCAGAATCAAGGTCCTTAAATTCTAGCCATGCATTTATGATTTGCACATCCGAAGAATTCCTGCAAACAAGAGAAGTGGATGGAAGAAAAGTGGATTGTATAATTACAGAACCTTCGGAGGAGAAATCCTGCATCCTATTCAAAACAACCTACACAGTTGAACTGCGCTGAAATTGTACTTGACACAATAAACGTTCTAGACCTACAAAAGAAACAAATTTAAACTAATGCAGCAGGTCACTTAATAAGAGACATACTGTATAATTGGCACATATAATTGACATACCATGTAAAATAATATACATCCTAGGAGAAATATACTTTTTAAATAGTTCTACCATATATTTTCAACGATTTTATAAACATCAAATGAGGAAATGTCCCTGCATAAAGATTAGAGACTATCCGCTTCTGTACTTCATTGGTCGATCCTATGACCCAGTCGTATGCTACTTCATCACGTTCATATCTATCATGCATATAAGAGTTATGAACTTCAAAGTAAGAGCACTCGAAACTAAACTCGAAATAATTTCATCCAGAAATGATTTGATAATAATGGGTACTACAATAGTCAATAATTTCACGGACGACATCAGTATAGTTCATAGTAATGTTATGATATATATATATATCATAGGATATGTATCTTTTGTTTATAATCGCCAGTGTTCAAATCGAGATTGAATATTTCCATGAGCATCCTCATTATAGTTCATAGTTATGTTATCCACAAGATCCATAATATCTTTTTTTGTATATCAACATTTAAAACAATAATTATTATCACGTCCAGGATCATAGGAGAGGATTTTTTCATCTCATTTTTTCCCGAATAATTTTTAATTGTGTAAGCAGTAATATTGTGGTTTCACTAAAGAATTCGTATCTATTAGTTGATGGAATGTATTAGTGTTAAAAAAACTATCAAAACAAAAATAATGAAAAATGTAGAAAGGAATCTGCTCTGGTTTTACGAGAATGATTAGACGTGAAATGATACCTCGGAAAGTCGTAATAATAACTAGGAGTAATATTATACTCCGTGTAATCAAATTTGAGAGCGAAATCACATTTTTCCATTTTGTGTTCCACTTCTAACTTCTCTATTTTTATCAATAAATCTAGGTTGCCGTTTTAACTATCAATAACAACCAACTCGCATGAGTTCTACGTTACATACGACTCTTTGACCAATTATTAGAGGAGAATTCCGGTTTTACAAGAATGATTAGATGTGAAATGGTACCTCGGAAGTCGTATCACATTTTGAATAATAATGTTTAGTTTCATCATCTAGAAGGAACATTATACTCCGTGTATTGAGAGCGAATCACTTTTTTTTCCATTTTGTGTTCCACTTCTAACTTCTCTATTTTTATCAATAAATTTAGGTTACCGTTTCAACTATCAATTACAACTAACTTGCATGAGTTCTACGTTACATACGACCTCTTTGACCAATTATTAGAGGAGAATTCCGGTTTTACAAGAATGATTAGATGTGAAATGGTACCTCGGAAATCGTATCACATTTTGAATAATAATGTTTAGTTTCACCAACTAGGAGTAATATTATACTCCATGTAATCAAATTTGAGAGCGAAATCACTTTTTCCATTTTGTGTTCCACTTCTAACATTCTCTATTTTTATCAATAATCTAGGTTACCGTTTTAACTATCAATAACAACCAACTTGCATGAGTTTTACGTTACATACGACCTCTTTGACCAATTGTTAGAGGAGAATTCCGGTTTTACAAGAATGATTAGATGTGAAATGGTACCTCGGAAGTCGTATCACATTTTGAATAATAATGTTTAGTTTCACCAACTAGGAGTAATATTATACTCCATGTAATTAAATTTAAGAGCGAAATCAATTTTTTTTCCATTTTGTGTTCCACTTCTAACTTCTCTATTTTTATCAATAAATCTAGGTTACCGTTTCAACTATCAATAACAACCAACTCGCATGAGTTCTACGTTATACACGACCTCTTTGACCAATTATCAAAGGAGAATTCCTGTTTTACGAGAATTATTAGATGTAAAATGACACCTCGGAAAATCGTACTACATTTTGAATAATAATGTTTATTTCACCAACTAGGAGTAATATTATACTCCGTGTAATCAAATTTGAGAACGAAATCACTTTTTTCCATTTTGTGTTCCACTTCTAATATCCTCTATCTTATCAATAAATTTAGTTTGCCTTTTCAACCATCAATAACAACCAACTCGCATGAGTTCTACGTTACATATGACCCTTTACTAATTATCAAAGGAGAATTCTGGTGAATATGTCGATATCAGAAATCCGATTTCATCAGGTAATAATGGGATAAAACGAACGCATAAATAATGATAGAGTTAGATTAGTGTACTACGTGTCATTTTCAGCTTGACTCTTCACACCTGGAGGGTACCCATATGCATAAAAGTTAAAAAAAATGATACCTTTGAACGACGCTATCACGACTTTATCAATAGGCAAATCGTGAATAACTGAAAAACGGTTTGCAATCTGCTGATTCCCATTTTGCTTACTGGCTAAAGCATCTCTCATACAGCTGTTTTGAACGAAAGTAGTAATATTAAAATAAAACCGAGAAAAAATTATGAAAATACTTTCTGAAAGCTATAAAAAGGCAATCATGAATCAAGTTTTGAATTCTGTTTTGCCCATATAGATATTTTGATTTGATATCTACATCAAAGAAATGTAACAAATAAACATATCAATAATTCAAAAGATAATTAAAAATTTTAAAAACTTAATGGACTTCCATTTTAAGATATTCACGCTAGGGACACTATCCCCAACCATTTTTTCACCATTAATGCAATGAAACGTTTGTCGGCGAAACGTCCGTCGGTGAAATGATTGTAATGAATGAACGCGACCCCAATTTTATTGGTTTAATTGTTGCACATCGATTACTATCTGTCACATCTTAATGCATTGAATATGTTTGCAATCATCGATAATAGTACTACATAAATTTTCAGAATTCCGGAATTTCCCGATGTTTTTGTTTATTTCTGATTACAAAATTACAAATTCGTAATTTAATATAAATAACTTTTTAGCATGCTTCATTCATTTTTTTTTTATATAAAGACGACGCGAGTTAGCCAGAAAAAAAAACCAATTTTAATAAAAATTTTAATGTTTTTGATTTGATAAAAAAAACCTTTAAAACTTTACAACGAAGTAATACATTATAAATACTCGAACAATTTTATTCAAAAAAATACTTTAAACAACCGATTAAAACTACTAAAATGAAAAACGTGATTGCACAAAATTGGTTAGATGAAAAATATCCAATAAATGAAGTATGTAAAAGAGATAATGATAGAGATAACAAAGGCAAAAGACGTCAAGATATCACTCTCTTAGATATTAGTAAAGGAAAAGTTGGAGGTGGTAAGATCAAAATCCTAACTGGTAATTTAAAACTAGAAGGATTTACTAATCTAAGAAACTTAATAATTCCTTCTCATCAATTAATTAGTTTAGATGTTAGTGAGTGTAGTAATTTAGAAGAATTAGACTGTCACAGTAATCAACTTACCAATTTAATTGTCAATGGATGCCATCACCTTAGCAAAATCAATTGTTCTAATAATAACCTCAAGGAATTAGATTTAATCATGTGTTCTAGTTTATATGAGGTAGATATAAATAACTGCCCAAATATTATTGATGGAAAGTCAATAAAAACTAATCTTTCTCATGATAAGGAGGCTGGTAAATTAGTGAGAAATTCACAACCAGAACAAAGTAACTCTCAAAAAGTTAAAAAAGGAAAAAAAGAAACAAAAGGAACGAAAGAAAGTAAAGGAACGAAAGAAACGAAAGAGACAAAAGGAAC
>QKYT01000092.1:11143-24490 GCA_003550305.1 Glomus cerebriforme | reverse complement strand
ACAAAAGGAACGAAAGAAACGAAAGAGACAAAAGGAACGAAAGAAACGAAAGAGACAAAAGGAACGAAGGAAACGAAAGAAACAAAAGGAACAAAAGAAACGAAGGAAACGAAAGGAACAAAAGGAACGAAAGAAACGAAGGAAACGAAAGGAACAAAAGGAACGAAAGAAACGAAGGAAACGAAAGGAACAAAAGGAACAAAAGAAACGAAGGAAACGAAAGGAACAAAAGAAACAAAAGGGACGAAAGGAACGAAAGGAACAAAAGAAACAAAAGGAACGAAAGAAACAAAAGAAACGGAAGAAACAAAAGCCAATAGGATTGAAAAAATAAATCAAGAATTGCTTACAAAAAATGGCGAATTAAAGGAATTACAGAATAATTTAGTTCCAAAACTCAATGATTATTTGAAAAGAACTTTAACAGAGTATTTTTTCAGGAGTCATATAGAATATATAAAGGAGAGAATCTTACTCATTTCGAGGATAATAAAACAAAACTCAAAAAAAAATTGGAGTCAGATGTGGAAGATATTATATCACTCGATAAAATAATAAAAAAACAAGAAGAAATCATCGATTTAATTATTCAGAAAGAATCACTTGAAAAAGAAGCGGAGAATTAGTAGAGATATTATAGTGATATACAATTATTTGTGGGTTTTTTTTGTCCTTTATGGTTAGATCAAGATACGATTGTCGTGAATTTTTTTAAATTTTTAAACGTATTTCAGGATATATGAGTTTAGTACATAGCTTTCTTATTCTCTTCTTATACATACATACGGTATACGTAACTAATAAAATTTTGCCAAGTCATTTGGCACGCTTATTTTCACATTTTAAACGTTTAATAAACAATAAAAAAAAAATTATTAAATATTAAAGTTAGCTTTAAATTTTGTGCTACAAAAACAAATAAACAAATTGACAGAAAATTTTTAATAAAGGACACATAAAAGGAAATCGTCTCGTGGTATTTTTGTAATCGTGATCATGCAGAGTTACTAATTAGGAGTAACGAACCAATAACATTAATCAGTTCAAATAATAAGCGGGGAATACGGGACATCTTGAGTCAAAGTGCATAAGAAATATAGTCCTTCGCTTACGCTCCGGACTAATAAACGTTTAAAGTTGTATTATGCGCATTTTTTGATCTGGAATCCTGGATAAATTGTCCGGATGTCTAATGTGTAAAAATAAACATGAAAAACAATAAGTTGCTTGTTGTTTTGATCAGCATGAAAAACGTTACTTGTTTTCATGTCGATCACATAAATATGAAAATGTGTCACGTAGTGCCAATTAATGAAGTGTTATCCCTGATCTGCTGTAGTATAGTAAAATTTAAGCTTACCCATAACTATATTATGCAACATCCTATTAGGCTACACTTTAATTATATCACTGTGTAAAATTTCTTATTTTTTGTTATTATTAAAACCTTCGAAATAAAAAGAATATTTTATTTATGCATTGATTATATACCATAAATTTAAAATCTGGAAAAAATAAAGTTATTTTACTACATATACTGCTTCATTAACAAAGATAAGTATTAAATATTGGATTAATACTAAAATCAATGTTGATTTTAAATCCATGATTTCTTGCGGTATTACAAAATTTGAGTTAATAGGTGTTTATTTCACTAGGTTAAAAGAGTTTTGTTATAGCAATTTCAATGTAGAATTTCTTAATTACATGTTCGTTTTTGTGGTAAGTGTATTATTTCGCATGTTGGATAGATAACATAAATAGATAATATGAAGGATAAACAATTAATTCCAAAAATAAGCCATTATTTTTTAATTGAAAAAAATTTCAAAGAAATATCTGCTGATGGTAGAGGTGGTACTACTGTGGATATCCTCAATCATATTTTTTATTATTATGTATTTCAGTCATTTATTATTACGTGCATGAGTTTGTTGATGCTAACTTAAGAAAAAAAAAACTGGTTTTAGAGGTCTAACATTTCAGCATAAATAAGGTTTATCTCATGATGATTCTCTGATAATCATTTCTTTCTTTTGATAATTAACATATTTAAACTTTCGATTTTTGGGTTTATCGTCTAACATAATTAGAAATTCACACGAATTTTTTTTTAAATAAATAAGGGCGCGAGTAAAATGTGAATTCCGAAAAATTGATTTATGTAAATATAAGAAAAAAAATACTACACTGCATAATTGTAGTAATTATATTAAAATGTTATATTTTATTAAATTATAAAACCTAAATACAAGTGGAACAGATTAAGGACAACCATTCCCATTTTTTTAATTTTTTTTTTTTTTGTAGAATTCGGCGGGAAAGGTACTGACTTGTGCAAGGGTTTTCTATGTAAAGAGTGTTTACTAACGTTCTTTTATTTTACTTTTTGTAGATTCTGGCCTTGAACTTTGGAAATGGAGGCGGGTAGATATATTAAGAGTGGGGAGTGAATTTTTTTTATATAAAGAACGTTTACTAACGTTCTTTTACTTTTCTTTTTGTAGAATTTGGCCTTTTCTCGGTGGGAAAGGTACTTTGTGCGGGAATTTTGTTTTTTTCTATATAAAGAACGTTTACTAACGTTTTTTACTTCTTTTACTTTCTTTTTTGTAGATTCCAGTCTCGAACTTTGGAAATGAAGGCGGGTAGGTATATTGAGAGAGGGGATCGGAATTTTTTAGTTTTTTTATATAAAGAACGTTTATTAACGTTCTTTTACTTTTCTTTTCGTAGATTTCGGCCTTGAACTTTGGAAATGGAATCGAGTAGGTATGTTAAATGAGGAGAGAGCGGAATTTTTTGTTTTTTCATATAAAGAACGTTTACTAACGTTCTTTTACTTTTCTTTTTGTAAATTCTGCTTTTTTTTTAGAATTTGGTTTGAAAGGTACTTTGCGCGGGGAATTTTTGCTTCTTTTTATATATAAAACGTTTATAATGTTCTTTTAATTTTTTCTATTGGTTCCGGACTTAAACTTTGGAATTGGAGGTGAATTTTTCCAACAAATTGGACTGGATGTTTTTCTCCAGAAACGGTCAATTGGATAAGGTTGCTTTTAAAAGAGGGGTCAATTTGGATCTGGGATTTTACATACAGCATTTTTTATTTTTTTTTCTATTCACTTTTTTTATATGTTTTTAATGGAATCGGTGAACTTGGAGTTGGATTTTAATTTTTCTTTGATGTAAGTCAACCAGGTTTTTTTTTAAATTGATGAATTTGGAGCTGAATTATATATTTATACTTTTTGTGAATTTGGAGAATTATTTTTTAAATTTAATAAATTAAATGTTGTATTCATTGCGTTCTTTTCTCCTTTTATTAAGATATGGGAAAATTGTGTATAGTGTCCGTCCTTTAACTGACTATAAACTTTTACTTAATTTATTTCAGAGAAATTTATCTAGATTTTGATCAAAAATATCGCCTTTTTTATTAAATCTTTTTTGTTTGCTTTTAATTTCTAGCCTTTATTATTTGATGAATACGCATTCTTTGTAAAAAATCTATACAACATTATTATTGTATAATCTATATAATAATGGATATTCCTCCCTAAAATAATAATTTTACGCAGGCCCCGGCCAGCATTATGGCATTAACAAATTAACCATGTGACAAATAAATGGCGCGACAAATATGATTTTTTTTATGAAAAAATGAATTGCGTAGGGTGTGACACGGGGTGACAAATATTTTGCTATGATCACGTGTGAAGAAATTGGGAGATCGGCATTAGACCCTCTGCCACATAATAGGATTATAGGAACTTTACCAGTATTAAACCGAGTGATATATAATGTGACAAATAAGAACCCGTAAAAATGGAAAGCGGAGGGTGTGACGTGGCAAATCTATGTGGCGATACTAGACTTGTTGGCTTTAGATGTTCCCATTTATAGGAATTACACGTGTATATGTGATCAATATGAAAAACAAGTAACTTATTGTTTTTCTTGTTGTTAAAGTCAATCTCGTATTTTGACTCTAGTTATAAAATAACAAATAATCCACTTAATGTGGTATATATCATAAAAATTTTCAAAAAGCTAATATGAATATTTCAAAAAGGATTTTACCATCTATATTATTAAATATTTTAATACTCTTTTTTTTAATTGTACCTTGAACTCAAAATATTTCCATGTTCAAAATTTCTTGAACTATAAATATGACTCGTTGCTTCCTTACAAATTGTGAATTATAACTGAAATCTAGAATAATTTCTTTTTTGGTAGTTATTCTTGTGATGAAGATTGACGCATATATTATAATATCACGAAAATATACTCACAATGTACAGCTTTGTTATTATCATTCTCCAACTCCTCGTTATCATCAACAATTTTCACAGATTCTATAAAATGTCATGCGTTAAAAGTTTTGTATTCTCTAACAAAACTTGTTTGACTCTTCTAACTCATATGGCTTAAATGATGAGATCTTCTTTATTTATGTTAATTCTATCAATTCTATATTTTCTTAACACTCTATTCAAGTATTTTAGAGTTTTGTACGAAGAAAGTGACCCTTGGTGAAATTTGCAAGATCTAATACAGGATCTTTTACTAAACTGATTTATATAAATTTTGAAAGATGTCTCGCTCACTTAGCTCCTAATTCCCTTATGCGAGTTCATTCAACTTAGATTTTCAAACCACTTCAACTTACGTGAGAACATTTTTCTTCTATTGTAATAGAAGAAAAAGTTGGATTTGTTTCAGACATAATGATTTTGTGAGTTATTAGAAGGCTTGTTATGTACTGGATTACTTTATTGAATTATTGTAAAATTACCAATGAACGTTTTAATCTGTTAATAAATTTTATTATATGAAGACAATTACTTTAAAAAATATTTTTTTTTTCATTTTTATCAGCAAAACTTACTTGTTTTAATAAAATTAGTAATATAATACATATATAATAACACTAAAGCTGTAAATTTAATTCATATAAAATGTCAAGTTATTGAAATAAACTTATATTTAATACAAAATTTTATACAATTCTACAAATCTTTCATGTAAAAATTGCATATAAAAAATTTCATAATGAAAAACTAATATACCATTATTTTCTTCTGGTTTTAAAGTCCGAGTAAAAAGGATCTAAAGAGGAAGATCGAAATTAGTAAAAAAGAAACAAAAACAAAATGAAAAAATGAAAAAAATAATACTTAATACAAAAACAGATCCACAATATCCATATGTATTTGCCAGATTATTAAAGGATATCCGTGAACCTAAATTTCAAGTTGTTTTTAAAAAATTATATATAGTACATTGTATAGCACCGTTTCGCCTGATAGAATCTACAAAGAATTGTACCTAAAAATTAGAAAAAGATGATTAATATCATCAAAGTATAGAATAATAATTAAATAAAAAAATAATCATTTGGGATAAAAATCATAACCATTCTTCGACAAGATAAAGACATAGGCAAAAGGTTAATAACCCCGAGATAACTCTGTTGGCTTAACTTGTGATCTTGAAGCGAGAGGAATCAATTATGAAGTTTAAGATTCCTTAAGCTTTCAACTTATATAAGGAAGGNNCATAACTAANCTCTCCTCCAAGATTAGTAGACCTTATATAAGGAAAAATCTTAAGAACGACCAGTAGTTGAAAAATGAAATTTTTAATATTTTTTTAAAATCCTATACCTTATATTATTTGATTTTATTAATAAAAACTCTTATATTGAGGTTTATAATATCGTTATTATTGTTATTAAGCTGTTAAAACAGTAAGTTAGTAAAAAAAGTTCCTTTTTTTTTTAAAAAAAAAAAAGAAAAGTTGGAAGAAAAAAACTTGTTTATTTAAAGAAGGGTTGTTTTTTTTTTAAAAAAAAAGAGGCGCGTCAGGTATTGAACATGTAAAGTTAAGACTTAGGAGTGAAAAGAAGAGGTTTAGTTTAAAAAGAGAGTTGTTTTTTTTTTAAAAAAAAAGAAGTTTGGAGGAAGTTTAGATTAATAAATGGGTTTGTTTAGTTTTGTTTAAAAAATATAATTTAGCTAGTAAAGTGATAAGTGGGAAAGAAAAATTTAGTTTAGAATTTCGAAAAAGTTTGGTATATTTATACCTCTTAAATGAACACAAAAAAAAAATAGTTTTTGCATGACTAATAATAATAGATGATGTCATTTCTTATCTGCGTAAAATTGACTCATTAACGTAATAGGAAATTTATTTGTTGATTTCGGGATCCAGTTTACTGATGATTCTATAAATAAATGACTAATAATTACTTCACTTTTGTAAGTTTACTATAAATATTTAATACATTTGACTACTTATGACTAATCCAATTATTATGGTAATAAGAAATGAAGTGAGTAACCATTTATAAATCAATCACTTAAATTTTCTAATTTGTTTTTTTCACTTTGTAATCGTTCATACATTAAAAACTGAATTTAATTTAAAAGGATAATACTTTTAACATATGTAAGGATGATAAATTGATTTTTTCAATACAAATAGCGAAATTATTCAAAGTTTAAATATACTTTGTAAAAAAAGTTAAATGATATGAAATGATGCAAAATTGTAGTTTATTGATGCAAAATATTGATAAGAATTTATATATTTAATGCATGTTTTGGATAAGCTTTCATACGGTGTTTGATAAAGAAATATCCTATCATGAGAGTTACAAGATTTGTGCCTATGATAGATCCAAAAATTATTCCTACAAGTCCACCTTTTGAGAGTTGAACATCAGAAGAAGCATTCATAGACTTTATAGACGTGCAATATGAATCTACAAGATCAGTTGTTATCCTAAAATTATAAAAAAAGTTAAATAATATAATTAAATTTTTTTACGAGATAATACATAGTAATTTTATATTATCAGTTATGGTTATTTACATGTGATCATTACCAAAAAAAAAATTATAAGAATTAATTTTTTAACTTATAAAATCAAACTTAATTCCCCATTATCTGCTCATTCCCTAAACTCAACGCAATTAATAAAATAATTACCAGGAAGTAAATTTAAATAATTTTTTTTTTTATTCGTTCAATGACAAAAATCATTACAAAATCCCTTTTTTTAAATGTAATATTACAACAAATTCTACTTTAATTATCAAAATTTTTTAATCATCATATTTAAAAAAAACATATACTGTACATGTTCATATTAAGAATAATAAATATAATAAATTAAATGTTTTTTAAGCAAATTTATTGTAAATTTTTTTACTTAATGTATTAAACTTTGTTTATTTATATTATAATTTTTAATTTATATTATATTTTTTTTTAGATACAAAATAATGAGTCTAATTTAAAATCTGCTTCTGTAGTAAGTAATTTTTCACATGAAACTCGTAAGTATAATTTATTATTTATTTATTTTTGTGATTAATTACCATAAATGGATTATAATAAAGTATAGCCAATCAGAATCAAATCAATTAGAATCATTATATTTTACAAGTATCGGTTTGAAAAATATGAAATTAAATTGAATTACTGTATTTGTGATACAAACATTTTTGGTCGATCAAATTGATGATTTTAAATGAAAATTTAAAAGGAATTTTATTGATAATGTTTGATTAGTCAAAATTTGCATCAAAAGATGGACACCAAAAAAAACTGAAACCAAAAAATGGAAATAATTAGCAATCCGCGTCATTATTATTGACCCACATGACTACTTCATCAGCATTTGACAATGCGAAGTTTATGCTACTGATAGATAAATAAAGATAAGAATCTTAAGCCTTTCATATTAATCATTCATTTGATAAATATGGCTTGTACAACTTTATCATGAACTGAAAGAGCTGAATGAATCCACCAAGGTAGAAAAAAATTTAGATGAAAAACATTATAATGGAACTCTATATTAGGTAATTTCATAATAAATTTGTTTATTTTTTTCTTTCTTAACCTTATCGTAAATAAATATCTTAAAAAGTATAATTATTCAAGTACTGCGCAACAAAAATGAATACCTTATAAATGGGTCAAAAATACAGTTTTTCATACCATTCTACTAACTAATTGATAATGAGGCATGTACGACCTTTTTTGATATTTATTGGCACTACACTTTTGGTACAAGTTTTACAGGTAATACGATTATATAAGTTTTGAAATTACATAGAGCTAATTTATACAATATGATAACGGAGTGTAAAATGTTTATTTTAGGTTGAGTTAATAGCAGGAGACTTAGGAGTTAATGATGACTATAATGGTCTCGTGATATTGGATAGAGGTGGGGATTGGAGTGCTTCTAAATTCGCATCTAATATAGGTGAGCATAAGTTTTCATAATATAAAATATAAAATTTTAATACAAGAAAAAATTTTTGTACGATTTACAAACAAAAATTTTTTTATTTTTAGCTTACACTTATAAAATTGTCGATGGAGATCCCGCAAACTTAATGTCGTTTGTAATAGATGGCAAAAATGTTAAAACACATCCACAGTGCGCCATTTTCGATACCTGCGATTTTTTTCCTTATCCGGATGCCTCCTGCACGCCTCCTACGCTTGAATGTGACAATAAAAAATTAGAGCTGCCACAACCAGATAACATACTGTTGGCATTTCACAACACCAATTATCTTAATACTATAACATTAAATATTGATGTTAAATTTGATAGTCTTCAAAAAACACCCAAATCATCCGGATCCGTACCATCCGCGCCACCAGATTTATCACCATTACCAATACCAGCTGTAATATCTCACCCTGGAAATTCACCACAACTTGTTGGTGATATTACCTCAGATGGGTATGCTAATTGTGGGACCATTAAATTTGATGATTTTAAGGTTGGATATTTAAAAGAGGAAAATAACATTGAATTTTATGTAGAAGGCGAAAGTAATATTAATTATAATGGTCAAGGTAGTTTTTTTTTACAATTTATATTAACTTTTATTATTCCGGTTATAAAATCATAATTAGTAATGTATATTGTATTTTTCATTTCAAAAAAGCACAATTTATTGTTTACTTTGATGCGAATCATATTGTAAACAAAATTTTTCTTATACAAGTTAACGGATTATTTACAATTAAGCAGAACTTTCCAATAGGATTTGATGATAAATTTCCTGGTATTGATTATTATTTTTATTATTTGAAATTTCCAAATGCTATTTATTTAATTGTGATAATGAATAACTTTTAAATTGAAAAATAAATTTTAGATGCATTGTTTAACACTCCCGGTACTGGCGCCTATGCAATACTCAAACTCCAAGATATTGACCTTGGATGTGTCGCCGCTCCTGTTGGCAGTCAAAGCACGGCATATTCAACTGCAATTTCTGGAATTTCAATTGTTCTAGCATTGGCATGTATACCTTTAGCTGCTTCATTATTATTTCTAAAGAAAGAAGAAAATTACAGCATTTATCCAAAGAAATGGATTGACGCCAGTTCATATCCTGGCAGTATTGGCAAGATTAAAGACTCTGATAAAATAACTGAAGTTGTTGAGACAACTGACAATGATATAAGCCGAGATATACCATCTTTGATCCCTACAAATACTACAATTGTTATCACACATAATTCATCATTTACACAAACACCATCCATCTATGATTTTATAAGTGTTGCTCAGTGGATTGTTACCACAGCGTTGCTTACACTTCCAAATCTACCAGTTGGTTACCGTCAATTTGCTTCTAATTTTGGATGGTCAACTGGAACAGGTGGCGGAATAAATGTTCAGGCTTTTTCTAATGCTGCTGATAATTTACGAAGACTTGTGTGTCATTTATCTGCTGTGTGCATCTCATCATCAAAAGAATTTGACACATGTCAACCTTGGTTCAATTCTGATGTCACGCCAGAATATTTATTCACAGCAAATATAACCAATGGTGACAGAACATATTTTGCTGATCCCACAGGGTTTGACTCTTATTCTAATACACTTCATATATCAAATAGTAATATATTCTTTGTCTTGTTTGTGGCATTTTTATTGGCTATTTGTTCAACTTTAATTATTATGTTGGTAATTGGTACTGCAGCATTTAAGCTGAAAGAAAAATGGACAATAATGAAAAAAGTTAGTGATAATATAAGTTTGATAGTATGTGGTAAGTCAAGGTTTTTTTGATTGTGACGTATAGTTAAGATCTGTCAATTTTAATAAAAACTCTTTATTATTTGTGTACATCAAATACAGGTGCTATTTTGCGTGTAGTAAGTAATTTTATATTTATTACATGTTACACATTTAAGGATACAGCTAATTTTATAATTGACTTTATATAACACTTTATTAATGGCTAGGTTATTACAATGTATTACCCAATCACCCTTTTTTCTGTATACCAATTAACCAAATCCTTTGACTGTTGGCTTTTACTCTTACTCGCATCCATAATGCTCACAGCGACCACTATAGGATTACTTCCTTTCTGCACTTACAAGATCTTATCCACTTTTCAAATAGATGAAAATTTACTTTGGAATAAAGAATACAAGATAATATATGGTGTACTTTATACAGATTACTTAAAGAATCGTGTATGGTTTTTTATTCCAATAATGACATACCAACTTTTCCGTTCACTAGTGATAGCATTTGGTCTAAATAGTGGTGCCGCACAATTAACATGTCTCATTATCTTGGAAATCGTACAATTTACAGCTATTTATCATTATAAACCATTTGAAAAAAATTTGGCAAACATTTTGAATATGATTCTTTCTGCTGGACGTTTGTTAGTCCTATTTCTTCTTATACCATTCTTAGGAGGTCATGTAACAATCACACCTGCAACCCGTTACTCTCTAGCTATTGTGTTAATTGTTATACAAGTTCTAATGGCGGGGTCTATTGGTGGTTTGATTCTTCTTAATATAATGTGCACTATTTTTAAGGTTTTTATAAGAAAATTTGGAAAGAAGGTTAATGCAGAAAGGAATGTAGATTCGAATCAAGAGCAACCAGTTGATAATGATTCATCTGTTAAGGAATAAATTGTTAGTTAAGTATTCTTTTAACTAATATCAAAAAAGTATTATAATAGAAAACTAAAGTTATTACTTTAGATTTATAGATTTCTTGTTTAATAATATAAAATCTTTGATATTGTTATAACTTGCTCATTTATTCATTCTTTTTTTTATATTTTATAATGTAAACTTGTATGATATGACAATAAAATAATATATTTACATAAAGAAACCTTTAATTAACATACTATAATAAAGGAAGATCCAGTATTATGATAAAAAAAAAATTAACTATGTGTGTATAACATGATCTTCCAAAATAATTTCCTTTTTCTAAAAAAAATCTCCTTTTTTTTTGGGGGATCATCTAAAGCGGGCAAATTACGTGATTTACAAAAATACAAATTTATAAATTATTTTTGAAACTAATCATAATATAAACTTAAAAATTTTGGAGTAAGTGTATTTTAGCCTGCTCTGTAAGTTTANTTAAGGAAATAANNTAGNTTAAAAATACTGGTTTTGACTTTANATATGGANGAACGAACTTTGCNNATNATATCCAAAAATNGATAAATTAATTTTNANGAAAATGAAAAAAGTCAAATAAATCAAAAGTGGTATTNATAANCTCATTTTGCNCTCTAAGTAAACTTGCAGAGCAGGCTAAAATACACCTACAATATATATTTTAAAAAGTTATATAAGTAGAAGAAACTTTTATTTGGACAAGCAAATTTTTTCTGAAGTTATGTGATTTGCCCTGTTTAGACATCCTCCTTTTTTGGTAATTTGTATTACCTCAAATGTCCTGCCATTTTTATATATTTATTATTTATATATTTATATTTATTTATTTAGATTTAGATTTAGATTTAGATTTAGATTTAGATTTATATTTAGATTTAGATTTAGATTTAGAGGGAGGCAAAAAATTTACCTCACGAACAAGAGTTATTTATATAGTTGCAAAAAAAAATTACTAATAATTTTTTTTTTTAAAAAAAAATAATAAACAATATGGTATTATCTTTAAATCGGTAATTGTCGATCAATACAAATAATGGTATGGCTTATATTTATTGTATGATCAATTTTATTAAAAATTAAAGAAAATTAGGCTAGTGTAGCAAAATTTTTGCACCATGCTGTACCGAATTGGTAAATTGATTTTTTTCTATTTTCTAACAATTGTTAACTAAATTAAGTTATTAATTATTTTATTTCTTTTTTTTGCAACTTGATCTCGAAATGGGAATTTGAAGTGAACTGTACTGCGGAAATTAATTATTCGTGCTGTGCTGAAAGGCAAATCAGATTTTTTTTTATTTTTCTAACGATTGTTCTTAAATTTGATTAATTAAGCCATACAAACTTAATTTATTGGTTCTTATAACATAAAAATTTCAAAAATGACCCAGCAACCCGGCTTTTAATTTTTTTTCAAAAAATTTTATATGTAAAATTCATATGAAATTTTTCTAATTTTTTACAAAATTGTACCCGATATTAGCATCATATGTAAATACAAACAACTAACTAAGAAAAACCTAAAGTGATCTATTCAGATGTATAGGGAATCTGAAAATAAGTGTATGTTTTATATGCTTATACGTAAAGATAAATGTAGATCAAATTAATTGGCAAAGGTTCAAACATACAGTTTGACACAAGTTTACAATAATTTCACAATACAAATCGATTAAGATTGCTTGCCAAAACTTAGGGGTTTAGGCAAGATGATGTTTTACCAAAAAGCGATATTCTGCTAAAACTATATTAAAGTTATATTAAAAAACTGGTGAAACTCTGAAGAAAAGCGAAACTGCCAAAACCTATTATAATTACTGAAATTAGTGTTCTAATCTGCGGATCATCCGTCATCTGTCATCCGAGAAACATGTGATCCATATGATCCGTTAACCGTTAAGGATAATCCGAATCCGTGACAAATAATCCGTATCATCCGTCAGATCATCTGTCAGATTGAATCATATAAAAAAATTTTTTTTTTTAATTAAAAAAAAAAAAATTTACTATTTAAAAAAAAATTTTTATATCTCCTCCGACTTGGAATGTAAGTAATAGGGGGGGATTTTAACATTAAAGAAACATACTAAATGTTTCTTTCTTTATTTCTTTTTAGGTTTCNGGACTTCTTAGGCGACTCGGACTTGGAATGTAAGTAATGGGGGGACTTTTTTTAACATTAAAGAAACGTATTAAACGTTTCTTTGTTTTTTTTTAGGTTTCCGGACTTCTTAGACGACCCGGACTTGAAATATAAGGAATTAGAGGAGGGGAGATTTTTTTTTAACATTAAAGAAACATACTAAACGTTTCTTTCTTTGTTTTTTTTAGGTTTCCGGACTTCTTAGACGA
>QKYT01000092.1:0-10026 GCA_003550305.1 Glomus cerebriforme | reverse complement strand
TAAATATAATAAATAAAATAAATATAATAAATAAAATAAATATAATAAATAAAATAAATATAATAAATAAAATAAATATAATAAATAAAATAAATTAAATAGATTTAATAGGTAATACCATTTTCACCTTTTTCACCTGATGATCATTTACTGCACCATAGGATAAGAAATCATATGGTAACATTTTCCTCCTTTTAAAATTAAGATCCTGTGAAATTTATTGTAAGTATTTGTCATAATTCGAAGGATTTAAGATTTCTTATTTTTCTAAAGGTCAAATTTTTGGTATGGAAGATTTGTTCGATTCCATAAGCATCAAAAATAAAATAAGTGTTTGTTATTCCTTGGGAATAATAAGGAGTCATTTGAGATTTCATTAGTTGTTTCTTTCAGTGAGAAACAAGTGTCATGTTCAATTAATTTTCCTAAATAATAAGGAGTGTATAAAACTTGGTGATGTTGCTTCAACCTTGCAAATTGTTGAAGTTGTTGATATAAATATTCAAATTTTGCTTGTCATTTATCCAAATGGTATCCTGGAGTTTCAGGAAGAGTTATTAAGAAGGGTTCTAATTCAGCAAATTCAGCAAGTATTTTATTCATTTCAAAAATTTTGAAAAAGTATTAAATTTTTGCAGACAAATAGGCTATTTATATATTTTTTTCTGGATTATTAATGAAAATTGTTGGTTCCCACATGATTTGTCGATCATGATAAAGTTTTAATAATTTAATATTAATTGGTGTAACCAATACTTTTCCATTTAAAGTGCATAATTTGTAAACTCCATTTGGTAAAATATTATGAATATAAAATGGTCCTTTCCATTTTGGATTTAATTTGTCTGACCATTGCTTATCTTTGGCAGCATCATACATCAAGACTTTATCACCAATTGAGAATTGTGTTTCATATGTAATTTGCTGATCATGCAAATCTTTCTGCTTTTGTTAAACTTTTTGGATTTGCTTCTAAGTTTGTTCTCTAATGAAAGATAATTTTTTTATTAATTGATTTAGACGATCTAAAATAGTGACTTCCTCATTTTCTTTATAATCTATGGGTAATCGAGCTTCTCTTCCATATGTTAAATAAAATAGTGTTAACTTTGTAATGGATTGTTGTGCAGTTCTATAAGCAAAGAGTATAAAAGCAATATGTTGATCCCAATCCTGCACATCTGTTACAATTTTTGCCAAGGATTCACAAAGTGTTCTATTGAAANGTTCNACAAGNCCATTTGTTNGTGNATGATAAGNNGTTGATAAATAATGACGTATTGAAAATTTTTGGAGTAACTCATCCACAAGTTGATTTCTAAAATAAGTTTCTTGGTCTGATAAAATTATTTCTGGGCAACCATGTCGACAAATAATTTCTTCATAAATAAATTGTGCAACTGTAACAGCAGAGGCTTCATGTAAAGGTTTTGCTTCAGGCCATTTAGTAAGATAATCTGTAGCAACAACAATATATCTATTATGGTGTAAGGTTAAAGGTAAAGGTCCTACTATATCTATTCCAATANGTTGAAAAGGGTGAACTACTTTAAGAGGGTGTAAAGGTTCCTTAGTTTTTTGCTTTCCTCTTCATTGACAAGCATCACATGTTTTGACATATTGACGAATATCCTCATACATCTGTGGCCAATAATAAAGATGTCTAATTTTATTGAACATAATATCTGTTCCAAAATGTCCTCCAATTGGATAATTGTGTGTTAAAAATAAAATTGCTTCTAATTCATATTTTTGAAGTACTTTTAATAAATTTGTTGGTTGATATTTATCTTTTTTGAACAAAATGTTTTCTTTAATTTTGAAATGTTTTGATTGAATTTTAAGATATTTTTGCACTTTTGGAGTAAAATTATTTGGCATTTGTTATGTTATTAAATAAAATTTCAAGTTTTGGTAATGTTGTGATTCCATATTTACAAGCTGTCTGTCACACTGCAGGCACTTTTCGCTTTTACTTACAATATGTTTCTTTAAGTTAGTTCATTACAAATTATTGAGAAAAAGAAAATCTTCTTTGACTAGATTTAGGTTGTTCGTGAGAAAAATCATATAGGATACGATTACTAGGTCCTTCTTGTATTTCTAGTTGATAATCATGTTCAATTTTATGTAATTACTCATTTTGATAAGAAAAGAAATCTTTCTTTTGCTTTCCTAATCTCTTCTGACTTTGTTGTTGTACTAATTCAGGTTCTTCCCAAAAGACTTCATTGACTAAATAATTAGGATTCATGTCAGGATGAATTTGTCTAAGTTTAAATTCAAAAATACAATTATGTACCAAAGTATTATAAGGTAAATTGTGTTTACAGAAGGTACAATAAGTATGAATGTGATGATTTTCTATATCACAAGGAAAATCACAACGAGAACCTTCTCTGGTAATAGGTTGATTAGCAATTACTTGCTTAACTTTAATAATTTCTTAATATAAGGCTTTTACTTCTTTTTCAGTATAATTATAAGCAGTAGTCTAAGCATTCCAGAGATTACTAACTTCAGATTCAATTTCACTTTGAGGTATACTCCAAGAGTTACGTTGTCACCAATGTCTGCCACCCATCAGTAGACTATAATTAAATGTTAGTTTAATATTATGCTTGGTTCAAATTTAACATACCTTTCTTTCTTTCAATTTTTATATTCTAACTTTTAAAATGCAGTAGTTTCTTTTATCATTAAATAACTTTATATTGAATAATTAAAATTGGATAATTTTCCATACTTCATTTCTGGACTTAAAATATTAGAATAAAAAAAAATTGTGTAGAAATATTTATGCTACTTCAGGACTAATAGAACTATTATGTTCAGGCCTTTTTCGCTAAGGAAATAATTAAGGATTATGTATTTTAAATATTTGTTTTATTTATTATTTTTAATTATCAGTTCAAAGCTCTAAAGCTGAAAAACTTTTAATTAAAGAATTCCCAGCCAATATTTATACATTTTGATGTCTCACTAATTATGTTTCACTAAACTATTTGTGATACTTCATTTCTTTCATTCTTTCTCCACTTCTATATATTTCCTTCAATCTTTCTTCTTTCTCTTATTTCTTTTATATTTCTATCTATCTTTCTTTCTTAAACTTCTTATATTCTCTAACTTTCCATCTTTCCTTCTTATTAATGATTACTAATTATTAATAATAAATTATCCCTTTATGATGTAATTATACTCCTCTATTAAGTGATCTGCAATGACTCATAATTAATCATGCTGATCATTTGCTTTGCCACATTACTATACCATACATTGCTTTGTCACACTTTCCTTTGTCACACTAATCACATGCTAATTACGTGTTACTAAACTAAACTATAAATTATTTAAAATATAAATTAAACTATAAAATATTTATAAACGTTAATTCTTATACTATAAATATTATAACTAACTACTAATCTTTATGTAATCTATTTTATATCTTTGGTTACAATGAGATATTTTAAGAAACCAGCATGGTAATTCTTTAGTGAATAAAATAGATCGTAGATTAGCTGCAATACCAAGATTTACTGGATTAAAAGTCTTTACAAGTGGTTTACAATCAATTGCTAGACTAACAGCTGATGAACATCACAATTTAATGAAAGTGATAGTTTTTATAACAGATAATTTATATAAAGAAAATACCAAAAATATTAAAAATTTTATTAAAAATAAAGAATTGGTACAGCTCTATGAAACATGGAATGAAATGTATGAAATCAGTAGATATGAAATATTTAAAAAAAGTGATTTGGATAAATTCAAAGTATGTACAATTATATTATACAAAAACAGACTCTATCTATTAATGCTTACAAATTTTTAGAAATCAATAGAAAATTGGTCACAGAGATTTATCAAAGCTTTCCAAAGTACTTTTCCCTTCGGATTAAAGCTACCAAAACTTCACTCATGGGTGTATTATATAATTGATTCAATTCGATCCTTTGGTGCAATTAATGGATATACTACAGAAACATATGAAAGCCTTTACAAAGATTATGTTAAATCTCCCTATCGATTAAGCAATAAAAAAAATGTTGAAACTCAGATAATGCAAATAGTAAGAATTAATTGAATATAATATTTCGCAATATCATGTTAAATTTATAAATATACAAAATTGATAATTAGATTTGACAGCAATTAATTGCAAATGTAACTTCTCAATCAACAAATTTGACAACTACCCCTCGTACATTTAAGTTCTCAGCAGAACTTTTTAAATTTCTACTTAGAAATGTGCAGTTTTTTTTTTGAATAAGAATCTAATGTAAATGCAAAAATAGTAGCCAGATTTACTAATTTTTCAGATTGTCTAAATTTGTATTTAAGTCAATTGAAAAATCATAAAATTATTACAGGTGAAAATCATGTATCAATATATGGATCAGTTACTTTGGAAAATGGTGCCATAATGCATGCTACTAACAGTTATTATAACAAACCTTGGTTTAGCAATGTATCTGTTCATATGAATTCTGAAGAATTATTTGAATATACTTCTAATCAAGGTATTTGTTATGATCAGGTAATTGTTTTAATTTATTTAACAAATGATTGTATAATATTACTGATTTGGTATATTTTATTATAGGTTTTATTAATAGTGAAGATAGACATTAAAGAACAAAATACTTTGCTAAATCTCGCATTAATTCAGTGGTATGACTTTAAATCTCAAAGTCAACCATATCTTTATGGATGTCCTTTACTAGAACTTACAGATATTTATAACTTTATTGATATAGAGGCTATACAAGATGTCATACATATTATACCACGCTTTGATTCAATTAATGAATATTTTATTAATAAATATATATTTTGATTAAATTTATGCCATTAAAAAAATTTTTGTTATAGTAACTTCTAATTTCTTAAAAAAAGAGGCTTGATTTAATAGTTATCAATGTAAAATCATTCTTCAGCAAATTTGAATGGGCTATGGTTTAGCAAATGCACTAACAGCATTTGTTATTTGTAGGCTTTACTTTGGTAGAAATACTAACAGACACTAAACCTCACATTAATTATGGTATGATTTCAAATATTAAATATATTCATACAAATACGAATTATATAATATTATAATTATAAAGGCCATCTGAAATATGTGTAATGATTGGCAACAATCATCTTTTTTTTAATTGTGTAATAATCTGTGTATATATATCACTTCGTTATGGATTTTAAATTTTTGGACTTACTTTCGAATTTTACACAAATTTAGTGACTAAGATATATGAGTAAGTATATGGATTTGACTTTATAATGAGTTATTATACATATGATTTCAAAATTATGCAAATTTTACTAAAAAACAATTGATCTATGGTAAGAGTAAGTATAATGGAATTGACTTGTCTTTTTAAAAATTAGCATAATAAGTAAGTATACACATAATTCAGAAAATTTGTGAAATTTTTTTATAATATTTAGGAAAATTTAATATTTTTGTGGAGGAGATCAGAAAACTATTAAATTATTAAAAGTTACTCAAAAAGTATAAACGATGATGATTTCATAAGGGTTAGCATATTTTCAAATTTTTGATTTTATTATTAATTTAAGTCCTAGTTATTAAGTATTATATACATATTTTTTTAGAATGTGGTAAAAAATGTCATGAAGTTAATAATAAAGTAAAAATTTATCCTTCAATGAAGAAGTTGCGTGAAACTGTCAAAGCATACTAAATTCGAACTATTCTATTTCTGGAGCACAAATGGATCGCGTTCTATAAGAACAATATTCAAAAAATGTAAGGTTTTTTTTCTATTTTTAAATTTAAGTTATTGAAACAAGCGAAACTAAAAGATAACGTTTTCTATATTTGGTGAAAAAAAACCTACCAACAACTAATACCAGCGCTAACCCTTCAGAAATATCAAGATGAAAAAAATACCAGAAGTTTTCGCTTGTTATAAGAAGCTATTCCAGGAAAAATCACCACTAGTATTAACACGCGTCATCCAAAAGTTTGCAAATAAAAAAAATTGTCAAATGTTAAGATGGTCTTCATTGTCACGATCTGTGTAGGATACTTAACCCGAAGTATGGCAAATTAAAATTAGCAACAAAAACAATGAAGTGTAAAGTAAAATACTTCTTAGTAAGTTTTATAACTTTGTTGTACTTAAAATTTGTAAATGATATCTTCTATTAGCTAATCTTATTTAATCTCTTTTAAGAATAAAATTAATAACAAAGAGCTCCTGAAACATGAAGAAGATGATGACAATGAAGACGAAAGTGAAAATAAAAGCAAAAGTGAAAGTGAAAGTGCAGAAGAAACTTGAAGATATGAACAATTTTATGTATGTATTCAGTTTTAATTTTTAGGTTATTCAATATTTTATTCAAGAATTAATCAGAAATTTTTTAATTAATCATAATAATTACAGCTTTGTCATATTTTCAATTTAAAGCAAATAAGGATAAATTTTTTTCAATTTCAAATGACGCTATATATATAAAAAGGGTTGTGATTATCTAATATAATCGATTATATAATTAAATTAGCAATTTGATCATAAAAACGGGATTGTATGATTATGGGATATTATTAAATTTAATAAAACAAACTTTTTATATAATCTTACGTAAATATATGTATATTTATTACGATCAATAATTTGGCTAGACAGATTTATTCCACGTGACTAAATTTTTTATAAATAAATGAGTATTAGCAAGAACTTAAAAATTTTTTTATTAAATTTTCAGCAAAAATTTTTGAAATTATAAACAAGTATAATATTGTATTAAAAATTTGCATAATCTAAAACTATGATATAAATAGATAATATTAGATAAATTAAAAGGAAAAAAATATAAATTTGCAAAAAAGTATTTTCTTTACTTACAGATACAAATACATTCTTAGACTTTTTTGAAATAATCTAAATGATCTGTATCTTTTAACTTTTTCTAATCATTGATAATTTTAAATAATTAATTAATAAATAAGTCATTATTATAATTTTAAGTGCAAAATTGTGAAATTTTACCATAAAATAATCTATTTTATTCCTCATTACATTTTCATTAGTGCATATTGTTTTAAACTTCAGATCTAACAATACTGCAAAGGTAGCTGTTACGAATGCTATATGTAAGGAAGATGGATTTTCACCAGCAAATACTTTTCTAAGTATTTTTGCTAATAAATCTGAATTTCTTTCTTTATTAAAAAGTTTATTATAGCATTCAGCAACACTTGGATTGGCCTTCCATTCTGTTATCTTTTGTGGTGAAGAGCTGGTATTAATTGGTAGTAAAGCATCTGCTCCGAAATAGGTGAAGAGAACTTCTTTGGCCTTGCTTGACAGAACACCACATAGAGATTGATGCTTTGCCAGTAGCTTTTATTAAAAAAAAATTATTATTATTAATTTAGTTTTAAAATACAATTATCAAATATTAAAATAAAAAGGTACCTCTTGTTGTATTTTTTCATTGTATAGGTTTGTCCATTGCAACTTATTAGTTTTATCATAAAATTCTTAATAATGAAGTTTAAGATATTTCTCCGTTGCATTTCGTAATTCATCTTTATTTGGGTATATACTGATATTAAAGGAAATCTTTGTAACTTCCTTTATTAAATGCTAAAAAAACATATATAATTTAAATTTAAATAAATAATATATGCACTATATCAAGTTACTAAAGCTGAAACATTTTAAAAGTACTACTAACCTTTATAAAGCTATTATTCATGAAATTATCATATTCAATATTTTTCTCCAAAAATTTAATTCTAAAGCATAAATATTCCAAACATTCTAAAAATTTTGCATTATCTTGAATTACTTGATCATAAAATTTTTCATTTTTTACTGTCAAAATATCAACTTTCTCATTAAGAATTTTTAATTGATCTAATAAATTAAATTTTATTTTATATTGTTATAGTTTAAGATTTAAAAACTTATTTCAAATATTTGCATACCATCGTTGTTCTTTTTACTTGTGTCACTCATGCTGCTGCTAATATCTTCAACATTTCTGCATTTGTTTGATCTTTCTTCATCTACTGACATCATTTTTTGAACTTTATCTCTGAATCCAGACATTATTCCGTAATTAATATGGTAAAAGTAAAAAATGTTTTAAATTTGTAGTGAAGTAAATATAAATGTTATGTATATAAGAAATATTTGAATAATTTACTAAAAAAAATTTTTTATAAAAAAAAGTCTTAGTATTTATGTGTAAAAGTATGCACTAATTTAGTAAGAGTTATTATAAATGTACATGTATGAACATAAAAAAAATTGTTTTAGAAAGTTATTAAAAACATAATTACGTGAATATAAAAAAAAAATATTAAAAAATAAAGTTATTAAAATGTAATTATGTGAATATAAAAAAAAATTATATTTAAAAAAAGTATTAATCATATTCGAAAGTTATTAAAATGTAATTACGTGAATATAAAAAAAATTATATTAAAAAAAAGTATTAATCATATTCAAAAGTTATTAAAATGTAATTACGTAAATATAAAAAAAAATTATATTAAAAAAGGTATTAATCATATTCGAAAGTTATTAAAATATAACTACGTAAATATAAAAAAAAATTTATTTAAAAAAAGTATTAATCATATTTGAAAGTTATTAAAATGTAATTACGTGAATATAAAAAAAAATTATATTAAAAAAAGTATTAATCATATTCGAAAGTTATTAAAATGTAATTATGTGAATATAAAAAAATTATTAAAAAAAAAGTATTAAAATATAATTACATGAATATAAAAAATATATATTTTAATCATATTCGAAAGTTATTATAAATGTATCCACAAAATTTATGATCACGTAATTTTACAAATATACTATTATTTTTTCACATAATTTCATTATATATATCTAAAAAGAAAGGAAGTCCCAAAAAATTTAAAATCTATAATGAACATATATATTTATATTAACAGATTATTATATGAATAAAAAAAAATAGATCAAAGATCATTGCCAAGCTGCCAATCAAATCATTTTAAGATCAGTTATGTGGAATCAATTTTTGTTTATTTACATAATCTATTCTGCTTGATAAAAAAAAACTCTGTTTCCTAGTTATTTTATTCAGAAAGTTCAGAAGGTATCGAAGGTATTAAGATAATTATTTTTATATCTTAATATCGCATTTTTTACCAATATTAACTGTATTTATTATTTTTTTTACTTGTATTTTTTACTTTTATTTTTAACCAACACTAAGTCACTAACAACCATTTTTTTTATACTTGTATTTTTAATACTAACAAAATAACACTAACAACTGTTTCTTTTATTTTCTTTTATATATGTATTTAATACTAACAAAACCAATACTAACAACTGTTTCTTTTATTTCTTTTTTACTTACAATTTAATACTAACAAAACCAACATTAACAACTGCTATTTCTTTTATTTCTTTTTCACTAACTATTCCTTTTACTCGTTTTACATTCTAATTATACTTTTTTTACACTGTTTTTTTTTATTTTAATATAAGGGCGTTAGGTTTTGGCGACCTGTTGCCATGGCGACCCCTATAATTCCAGCTAAAATTAAGTGATCGGCAAAAAATTATCCTTTTTGGAATTTTGTGTAATGCAAAATTTCGATTTTTGAGAGAAATAAAATTGCCTTTTTGGGTTGTATAACGTTACATTAATTCTAAATAAGAAAATTCCAGCCGGCGTTATAAAATTTGCTAAAATTAGTAGTGTGATGAATAACATGTGACAAATAGGCTTTTTCATGATGAAAAAATTGTCCCTAAAATAAATAGTAAAAATGGAAAACTAGGGATGTGATACAGAGATGACAAATTATTTGTATATGAAGTCACGTGACAGGGGTCGCCATGGCGACCAGGTCGCCAATTCCTTTTTTCCTTAATATAATATAGTACTTTAATATTGTAAAATAATTTGTATTTTTTAAAATAAAATTTTTATTAATAAAAATACCAAAATATTATGACATATTATAAAAATTATTGTAAATTA
>QKYT01000919.1:18463-33348 GCA_003550305.1 Glomus cerebriforme | reverse complement strand
ATGCAAATCCATTGAATCGACCAACTGCACTAGAAGTTTATAGTATTTTAGGTCAATGGAATGATGAAATTATAGGAGCAAAAACAAGAAAAATAGAAGAAACGGAATTACAAAGACAAATTAAAGAAGCAGCTGAAATCAATGATAAATTACAAACTAATATACCTTCTACTAATTTATCATATGAAACGCATTCAGAAGCTATTTATACAAGTAGATTACTTAATTTTAATAATCTTCCTGAACCAAAAAATTCAGATGATTATTATAAACAATATGATAATATTACAAGCACAGAATATTCAGGTAATTAAATTTTTATTTTGTTTGAAAAATACTAAAAAAAAAAGTCTAATAAATTTTATTTTATTTTATAGAAACTCAACTAATTGATATTCTTCAATTCAAAATTAATGAAAATGGTAAATTTTTTTATTAATGTATTAAACTTCGTTTATGCTTACATATTTAATTTAATTTTTTTTTTAGAACAAAATGATGAGTCTAAAATTAAGGAAAAAATTTAGAAATAAAATATTTTTCCAAAATTATAATTATTTATATGAAACTTGCTTGGAAGTGTAATTTTAAAAATAATTTTTTTTATGATTAATTACCATAAATGGACTAGTAAAGTTTAATTAAACTTTTTTTTTATAAAAGAAACTAACTACAATAAAGAATTTTTTCGTAAATGAAATTTGAAATTTACACTGTATATAACAATACACACTTTTTATGCTTCTATAATTGTTTATTTTTGAAGAAAAAATTTTCGAGTTTATTAATTCAGCAGAAGAAACTATTTTTTCACTAAATTCAAATATCGTAAAATATGACTCTTCTTTAACAATATTCTTTAAAGAATTATTACAAGAATTAAATAATTTCTAAATATGGATATATATACAAATAATTTAAATTTTTTATAGATGATTTTTTATTTGAATATAATTTAGGTCCTAAAAATATATTTAAAATTTTTGTCAAGTCTACTCAAAACTTGAATAATAAATAATATTTTAACAACATGGAATTTGGTGTGAACGTGTGAATTGATGAAGTTAAAGCACTTGAAATGTTTTCTAGTTTAATAAAATAAATAAAATAAAACAAAATAATGATAAGTTTATTTTATTGTTTTTCGCAATTATTAAATGTTCATTTGATTATTTCAGTTTAATTAAATGTCTCTAATCTATTCTATTTTAACTAATTTAAATTAATTTTTTGTTGTTTTATCTGATTCTATTAGCAATTTCCAACATTGTTTAATATGCTCGCTCTATTCGTATTATTTTGTTATACTTTTTTCATTTTCTAATTTTTCTTATATTCCTTCATTAATCTTTTCTATTTTATTTTATTATTAATGTTTGTTTCTTTTTGTTACTTATTCTAATTTGCATCATTATTTCTTTTTTATTTGTAGCTTATCCATCATTGTTCCAAATTAGCTTTCGTATGTTTCAATTGACATTATAAAACTTATTGACTTTAAATTATCCTCCCACTTTATTTCTTGGATATACTATTCCTTTTTTATCATTGCATTCGTTATTATCTCAATAATTCTCACTTTTTTTCCACACTTCATAAATGATCCCAATAGTCCTGAACTCCTGATACTTTCTTATTTTCTATATTATAGTTTTCTTCATCTATATACTTTTCCTCAAATTGTTCTTTCCATTTTTTTTCCTATGCATTTCTGTTTTTTTTTCCTCATTTATTTTATTGAAGTTTTCACCCTCGATGGTTTCTTTAATCTTCATCAATCTTTATTCATCCATTTATTTAATTTTAGTAGTTGATTTCTTGTTGTCGCACAGATTGTATATTTGCATTATTTGTAGATTCTTTTGTCTTTACTATTTAAAAGGGCTAATATGACCACTGCATCTTTTATTTTTTCTGCTTTATGTATTTTATTCCCATTTTCTGTTAATAAACCTGTTTCTTTCTTTGATTTTTCCATCATTACATTCTACAGTTTCGTTTTGCCAATTCCATAATATCCCATCGTTTAATTATCTTCTTTTTAGGAAAAGCAGATTTCAGGTTTTAGTGTTTTACGATATTCTTTGGTGTTTCAACTGGTAACTCGAACTACTGTACTTTAGGCTTATTAGTATAGTTATTTGATTTTTGAAATAAGTAAAAAAAGTAAAGAGGAAATTCTAATCTAAACCAACCTGCCAGTTAGGAGATACTCGACTATCTGACTGGTTTTCCTTGCCTGATACGAGGAAGACCTCTATATACAATATAAGGAAGATAAGAGGGAATTTAAGGATAGTTTTTAAAAGGATTTATAGAAAAAATAATAATATAATCAAAAATACATATTAGAAAGTATGAAAAATAATAAGGAATATTGAAAAAAAAGATGGTATTTATATAATTAAAAATATTAATAATATATAAAATAAGTCAAAATTAATAATAATTAAACATGATTACTCATTTCACCAAATTAATTTATATTTTGTGTTAATCAATGATTTATTACATAATGTTTTTTTTGTCCATGTGTAAAATTTCTATAATTTGTAGTATACTTTGTATTACAACAGATATACAGTACTGTAATTAAACTAATATTAGTGACCTAATGTTCAGATCAATAAGACACTTTTCAAACGATCAAATTTTTTTTAGATTAAAAGCATGAAATAAATAATTTCAAAATGAATAAATACAATAGGTTAAAGATAAATAAATAATTCAAAGACGAATAAATAGTTAAATAAATAGGTTGAAAATCAAAAAAAAAGTAATAGGATAATAAACGAAATAAAAAATATATTATTCGTATGAATATGATCAAAATCATCTATAGTGATAATTTATAGCAGATAAGTCAAATGAGCCAAAAAAAATCTTGACATCATCTCATCAAATTTATAAATATCAAAAAATCACTTTAATTTTCGACTTTTGCAAATTTTAGCACGTCAACATGTTACAGTTGTTATATAATACGTCCATAATCTAAATTTCCATTTGTTATAATCATTAAGAATATTAAATTGAAATAGTAAATTATATTTACCTGGGATATCATAAGCATTTTTTTGTTTCTGGAAGATTTTTATAATCTAAAAGTCTATTCTTGAGAATATTTAGTGTATGAGAGAGTATCAGTAAATACTGTTGTTAAAAAAGATAACTTTTTATTAATTTCATCTGCTACTTTAGCTTGTTTATAGATTACTGAATCTTCATAAAAATGGTTATATGAATTTATTAATAATTTCCTTATTTCTTCTACATTAGGACAACATTTGATTAATAATATCTAAAATTAGTTGAGAAATTTTATAATTAGACTTTGGTCTCGATCATCAATTTGAGAAGGTTTTATATGTATTGGTCGGTATAATCCAAAAACAATGAAAATCATGATAAAATAATCCTTTAATATGAATTTCTGTAAGACTGTATACAATAATCAGTAAGATTTTCAATTTTTCTTTCCAATCCTATGAATTAAAACTATTATTTAAGTGTTGTCTTAATAATTTCTAAAAATATCCTAAATTTTGCTTGCATGATCATTCTAATATCATTCTTTCTTACCACAACTAGTCCTTTAACTTTTGTAGGTTATAATTTAAAATGCTTATCATAGTATTGAATTCAAATTTGCAACTAAAGCTGAGTTAGACTATTATCTCTCAGATACACATGGTAGTACATTCATTCATATGATCGATTTTTATAATAAAATTTCATTAAATTTCATTACGAATAATCTATATAAAATTATAAACTATGTGAAACATAAAATCTAGTATCTTCTATTATTACCTAATTATGACTTATGTGTACCATTATATTTTACTTGGCTTAGCCCATTAGCCCATGATTAAACAAATAAATCTAAATTAAGTAGTACATTGTATAATTAATAATAAAAATACATAATTAGTTTTCATGACACATCCTTTGTAAAATTTAAAAAAAATATATATATATAAATATTTACCATTTTTTTAGTCTCTAAATTTAAAAACTAGATTCATTGGATTCTCCTTTTTAACCTTTTCAAACTTCTTGCTCTTTCTATAAACTTTCTTTCGGTCTATACTACTCCCTTTATATTCCTTCTTGACTTCCTTGTTGGCTGATCTGGTTTCTTTTTAAATTCCTTTAAACTCCCTCTTATCTTCCTTATACTGTATATAGAGGTCTTCCTCGTATCAGGCAAGGAAAGACCGGTCAGATAGTCGAGTATCTCCTATCTAGCTGGTTTGGTTTAGNTTAGAATTCCCTTTTTCATTTCCTTGTATTTATGTTTATGAAGCAATGTTGAGATCAGTGATGAGGGAGATAACAACAAACAGCAAAAAGATAAGAGAAAAAGAAGAAATACTACTTCAAGATAAAACAAGAAACGTGCAACAACCATAAGAAAGAAATATTCAAGATAATTAACCTATTTCAGCATGTTGAAATGTGAAAAATTAAAAATTTAAAAACAACAAATAATAGAAAATATGGATAAAGAAAAAATACAACAAAGAAATAGAAGATGGACTCAAGATAACAGAGAAGACGCAAAAAGAGAAAAGTGGAATAAAAGAAATAAAGAAAAAGACAGATAACAAGTTAAAAGAAATATTAAGCTAAAGAAATATTTGCTATCTGGTGAATGATTAAAAGGAGAACAAGAAATATAAAAAATTATTGGACTTTGAGAAAATAATAAAAGAAACAGGTTTTCAATAATAGTAAATAAAGAAGAAATCAAAGAACATTTCCAAAAATGAAGATGAAGTCAAAAGGGACAAGATTGAAAGAAAATTTGAAGAAAAAATGCATATAAACCAAGAAAAGTATACTGTCTTAGAAAAAATATGCCAGTCACTTAATTGTTGGGAATAAAAGGTGTAATAAAATAGTAGAAATAGAAAGGAATAATGATATAAAAAATAAAATGTAAGAATAAAATCAACAAAAACAAATAATAATAATAGAAATAAATTAAAAAGGACAAATTAGAAAAGATAATAATGAAGGGATATAAAAAAAAATACAACAAAATGATACAAATGGGATAGTAATATTAGCTGTTAGAATTTTTTATTTCTTTTAGTAATTTTATTTTATTAAATGTATTAAAGAATCTTTTTTTTAATAAATAAAATAATTTTTTAAATTTTGTGAATTGTTTCGACCAGATAATCTAATACTTTAATCATTTTCTAATCACCAAAACAATTATAGCATAATTTATTTATTTAGACGAAAAAAAAATTACCAGAATACAGAAATAATACAAAACAATTTCCAGGTCGAATATATTCTTATTTTCATGTTTCTTTATTAAAAAATTTTTACATTTGACTATTTTTATTCTCAATTCTAATGGAAAATGCAATTTTTCTAAAGATTTTCTCAAATACACAAAAATATAGTGATCCTATGTGGTACATGTATTATGAAATTAAAGTTCTAACTGCTAATTAAAAATGAAAATTTGGAAATCAAAGGTTTTTTTTTATTCATCATTTAGAGTGTTTACATATTTTCATTCTGATCAAAAATTAAAAATATAAAGGGAGAGATATTTTTATTATCTTGCGAAACTTGAAAATTTTTACCAGCCAAAAGTAAAAAATGCTTAATTACTTTTTAATAAATACTATTCTGACGAAATTTTTTAATCTTCAACTACATCACCAAAATTAATGGATCACAAAATTATTTTACAATTTTTGGCACATGACGCAGTTGACACACGCAGTTCCAAAATCCTCGCATTTATTTATTGTCTTCTATTAGAAATGATTTAGTTAATTTAATGCATTAATAGATTACGCAAACTCGACCCTTTTATGGGTCTTCAAAAAATGTCATGATAAATTATCATGACTCAAAAATTGTGTGAAAGTACACTAATTTGTACCATGTATCACGACCAAAGTACATCTAACAACCTACAAACAATGTACTTATTAAAGTGCACTATGTTCCTGCCTTTGCATACACCATGTCGTTCCACAACCACCCAGCTCTATCATGGGCAGCTTGTGCGAGTTGGGATAAGAAGTCATAAGGCAAAGCTGGTACAATGTAAGCACGCTATCCCACTCATGCTGCTTGCAAATATAACAGCAATAAAACAACAAAGGTGAACTTAATACTTAAGTTACTTACATTGTTATATATAAATTTGTATTCTTGTGTTTCATTATGTTCCGTTGTATTCATTGTGAAAAAATAAGATTATAAAAGTTTGGTTTTAAAGTTAAGGTGAGATTTTTACGCTAAACTTTACTGAGTTGGCACGTATTTTTCTTCTTTTTCTTCCGCTGGTATGACTTATACAATAAAATGTACAGTTCAACTATATTTTATTATATGGTTCTGAGATAAATAAAGCAAGAATTGAACACCAAATACCTTTTAGCTGATACGTATCTCCTATCGTTAAATTTTGTTAACTAATTAGGATTTGTAAATTTTGAAATACCTGTCAATTTGAAGCATAATGTCTGAGTAATTGTGATATGGAATCCACACATTTTCTTACTTACAATCATCCCTTTACACTTATAAGATCCAGGATTAAAGTTAAGTTTTGGCTTATTTGTTTCTTTTTTATATAACAAACTATATCCAGTAACACCAGTACCCGCCACCTGTAATTCCCATTCATCTGATGTATTTTTAGTACTACTAGCTTGTTTGATTTTGAACTCCAGCTTTTGGTGTTGCACTAATTTCAAAATTTGCTTGTTTTTCAGAATTATTTATGTGTTCAATAGAATTATTTTTCTCTTCTGGAAACAAATATTCTTGCCAAATCAGCTCAGTTTTATTATTAGGCACATTTGCAATTGGAATGATTTCAATCTTAAGTGATCCGAGAAAGTAACCATAACCTTCTTCTGCAAGTTGACTCCAATTATTGCTAAGAACACCATTTGTTCCACACTCAACTACATCAACATTAGCACTAAACTTTGGAAACCCTTTGTAAACTTAACAAATTTTGCGTGAAGATTAATACGGATAGAAAACCCTTGAATATTACTTTGATTACCATTATTATTACCATCACCAACACCATTTTGACTATTACCATTTTGACCATTACTATTATAACCATTACCATTAATGTTATTTCTCTCAAATCCTCTCATAGTATTACTGTCCCTTGATAAATTACTTCCATCCATTGGTTCAACAATTTGACTTACTGCTTTGAACTTATAATCGAAGATTTTCTCAAGTTGTCCTAAATTGATGTTTCTAAATCACTTGTCACCCAACAGGCAATGCATGGAAAAGAATAGTCTTTATGGAAGTTGGGCCCTATAGCATATGCAGGTTGTGATTTAAGTACATAATCAATTTGATCTTTCTTATTATTGAGTAGATTATACAATTCTTCAACTTTATCATGCATATTAACTGAGATTCCATAATTAATAGATTATCTACAGTGAAAAAATCTCTGTTCGCGAAAATCAATAATTCTACCCTTCAAATTTCAACATCATAGTTAACAAAATACGAAACGTTTATAACCCAGAAACAGATACACCCATCAACTTATCATCAAATGTTATAGGTTACTTAAATGATACAACGTGGTTCGCCCATTCCAAAGATCATCTTGAACGTTTACGAATGAATTTTATAATTTTGCAAACGTCCAAATAAATTTAGACAAATACGAGGTCTTAACCAACGACAAGAAAAATAACTCTCACATCAATCAACACCCAATAACAATCAAGATAGCATCAAAAACTCAAGGAAAAAGGATCTTAGGAGTTTACAAACTTTACATAACTGGAAACGGATTACCATTCATCCTTCAACTCACAAGATCATCACGTGCCACACAATAACCACAATCAGGTGATAAATCACCTCATAGGCATGGTTACTGGTAATTTACACGATTATTTTTCGTCCCTTTAAATAATTTAGCGTTAATTATATAGATTTTTCCTCTTTCCCCCTAACATAGATAGTATTTAGCTAATGAAAAAGAAAGACAGCTGTCAGGGATATAGTATATAGAGTAATTTGCTATTTTTTCGTCTATTTGTATATTACGTTAAATGTAATATACCTATACTTCGTTGTACTACTATAAAAATAAAAATAAAAATAAAATAAAAATGTGTATTTTTTGTATGACTCATATGAAATCTTTTTTTTTGATATTTTCTCTCGTGTAATTTCTCGTAAATCATAATTCCTCATCATAATTTCTCGTGATAATTTCATGATAATTTCTCATCTCATCATAATATTTATATAAGTAATTTCGGGAAAAAAACCCTAATATTCCTAACTCCCCATGAAATTACTAAGTTATACCCAGGAGCGTGTGACTTATGGTCATTATTACTATCACGTGCAATTATTTATAGTATTTATTTTTTATACTTTTTTATACTTTTATTATTCTCTTGTTTACTGATTTTTTTCTACAATCCCACAAATTAATATTGGAAATATAATATTTGAAATTGTAACAATGTAAATTTTTATATATCTATAATAAAAGGCAAATTATTTGAAATCTATAAAAAAGTTTATCACCGGGAAAAACAGCATAAAAATATCCCATAATCGGGAAAATTATGATGTTCTTTATCATAAGTCACACTTAGTGCGACGGGGTATAACTCATGATAATTCCTCATCATAATTTCTCGTGATAATTTTCCCATGATAATTTCTCATGATAATTTCTCATCATAATTTCTCGTGAGATAATTTCTCATCATAATTTCTCATCATAATTTCTCGTGATAATTTCTCGTGATAATTTCATGATAATTTCTCATCATAATTTCTCGTCATAATTTCTCATCATAATTTTCTCGTGATAATTTCTCGTCATAATTTCTCATCGTGATTTCTCTCATGATAATTTCTCATCATAATTTCTCGTGATAATTTTCCCATGATAATTTCTCATCATAATTTCTCGTGAGATAATTTCTCATGATAATTTCTCATCATAATTTCTCGTCATAATTTCTCGTGATGATTTTCGTGATAATTTCTCATATAATAATTTCTCATGATGATTCTCGTGATAATTTCCCATAATAATTTTTCATGATAATTTCTCGTGATAATTTCTATAATTTCTCATGATAATTTCTATAATTTCTCATGATAATTTCTAATAATTGAAATCTTTAATTTTAATGTTTTTTATATATTGATAGTAATTTTTTGTAATTAATAACTGACAATTAATAATTGGATTTTTATTGAGATTTACAACTTAGTGAATAATTCTTTTTTACAAGAAAATTTAATGACGTAAGCACTGCACTGAAATGATTTTTTTAGTTATAATGGTGATCCAAATGACCTCAAATGACTCAAATGACAGGTCATGTGTCAATTGGGTCATTAGTATCACATAACCATAATATAGATGATTACTCATATCTATACATTTATCAGTCATCTTCTGAAAGTGACAAATTACTGCAGTGGTGATTATACGTTACATCACCGAACTATTCATAAATGACGAGCAATATGTAACACAAGTTGTAAAATGTCGAGTCAACTTTTTACGATTGAGTATTTAGAGGAAGTTTAGTTCAGCTTACATTTATGTTTACTAATCATTTTTTTTGGTGTGAAATTTCTGTCAGGATTTTATAGAAGGGAAACTTTGAGAATTGGAACTATGCCAAATTTGATAATATTTATGAAGATAAACAAGTTTGTCATCAAAAGACCTTTATATAATAATAAAATTAAGTTCAATTTTCTAATTTATTATATTATTCTTCATTTTATTAGTTTTTGATAATTTGATAGAAATATAAATAATATAACTTTAACTCAATTAACAGGAGCAAGAAGTTATTTAAGGGATCTTTCAGAATTAACTTGTAGTTCAAAGATATATTCTGAAATTTTTTATTAACTATCTCATTAAGAATAAAGCTTAAATATACTTTTTCAATTGATGTTTATAAAAATAGTAATATGAATATTCAGTAAGAATGAACCTTTATTAACAAAATATTCAAATACATTAGTAAGATTACGTTTAAAGAAATCTTTTCATTATCATTTATTTCTAAATTCACAAATTTGCGAGAATTTGTTCTTTTCTTTTAAAACTATTCCCTTTAAACTTCCTTATACTGTATATGAGGTCTTCCTCATACAAGTAAGGAAAAACTGCTCAGATAGTCGAGTACCTCCTAACTGGCTGGTTTGGTCTAGATTAGAATTTCCCTTTCATTTCCTAACACTGAAATTAACAATCCTACCACATTAATTGAAATAGAAAGGAAAATTATGAAAAAAAAACTACAATGAAAAGACCGAATAAAATTTATAAAAACCTTAATCAAAGTAGCTAATTCAACAATTTAGAAGGCCAGAACATAGAGAAGGAAGAAATGATTATTGAAGAAGTAAAAAGGATATTCTAGAAGGATGGATATGTTTGCAAATAAAGGATAAAGAAAGGAAGATGAAAAAAGATTTATAATAACAGAAAGGAAAAAGAAATCAAAAAGGAAGAAATATTAAAGGAAAAAGAAAGTTTGCAAAGATTATGAATGAATACTTTTTAGAGATTATTGAGAGATTATGAGAAAATATTGAGAAATTATGAGAAATTATGAAAAGATATTGAGAAATTTATGCGAAATTATTGAGAAATCAAATCATGAGAAATTATTGAGAAAATTACTCCCATCAACCGGTTTAGCAACCGGTTACATCTCATAATCTGAAACCAGTCCCAAATTGTCTGAAAACCGTTAGTACTGTATTACTATTTTACATATTTTACATGATATGATTTATACATATATTGCTAATATGTCTATGTTGTAGAAAGTTGTAATATATATCATATTTTATTTCTGTTAATTCATCTATTTGTTTCATTGTATTAGTTTTTTTCTTTCGTATTTATTCCTTTTATTATGATTTTTCCCTGTTTACATTGTCTATTTTACTTTGATATCTTTTATTTCCTAATTTTCCTTTCCCTTTCTATTTCCTTGTCTTCCTTGCATCTTTTATACCATATATTTCATAAAGTCTTTTGATTATTTTCCAATTATTTTTCTCTTTTCTGTTATTTGCTATTTTAATAATTGGTTTATTAATAATAATAATAATCCCACTCTTATTTTATCTATTTTTTTTTTATTTTCAGAATTCTTGCAACTTCTTTCCAATTCTGTTAAATTTTATGTATTTATAATCCATCTTCTTCTTTCTCCTCCACTTGACTTACATCATAAGTTCGTTACTGTCTTGTTCTTGCTGTAAATCCATCTGATTCACAAGTACTTCCCACCATGTATCAAAGTTTTTTTCATTTAACAATTCAGTATGATCAATAATAATTTACTGGGATAAAATAGGTGTTTGTGAAATATGACAGTAAAATAAATCAAAATGACTATCAACTATGATTAACAACCAAATGGATAACATTAATATTATGGTAGTAAATATAAATTAAAAAAATAATCAGAATTTCTATTATTTTTCAAATTGTATATTTATAACGAAAAAAAAATTGTCAATAAATAAAAACTTGATTTTTACAAAAAAAATTCAGAATTAAGTTGTCACTTTATCAATGCATTATATTTTACCGTTTTTAAAATACAAAAATATTCTAAATCAGATGAGTGAAAAAATGGGATAAATTAAGTATTTTTTAAAGAAATATTGGGTACTAATTTTGTTAATGAAAAGATATTATTTATGAAGAGAAACTTAACAAAGAGATAACTTTATTTTATATGTATAATTTATAAATAATTATACAATACATGAATTTCTTTCTATACACTATATACACAATACACTATACTATTCAATATCGATTTTAACATTATAATATATTCAATTAGGTAATCCTACCCTACAAATTACTATAATTGTCTAACTGTTTAACTTCAAAGTTTAGACGCCAAGATATTAAAAGCATCAATACAATAAAAATAATCAAAATACCATGAACACCACCATAATAATAAGTATAAAATAATATAAGTGGAAATAATGATAAAGTTGAAAGAATACAAGAAATAAACAATAATATAAATATTATAAGGATTACAACATTAGTAAATTTAAAAAACATTTTCTTGATAAATTTAAACATTCTATAAATGAATTTAAATATTTTATCAATTAATCGAAATGTAAAAAATCTATTATCAATAATTTGAAATACTTCAATTTCTCCTAAATCAAAATTTTCTCTATTAATAATTTCCTTTTCATAAGAATGTTGTATACTTTTTCCAATAATTTCATCAAATGAATCGATAATACATAAATCTTTTAGACCAAAACATGGTCCTTTGTTTCTACTCCAAATGATTGCTTCTTTTTTAGAAATTACACGACTTAATATAGGATTTATTTGATTTGTTAAAGAAAATATAAAACTATTTGATTCTTCACATTTATGATCACTATAAAAATCATAATTATGATATAATAGGGAACTCCTTTCATCTTGTACTATTTTAGAACTACGCCATTCTAATGGATTATATCCACCAATAATTTCACCGGAATTTAAAACTTTAATTATAACAACAGTTGGTCCTTTGTTATCACATTTATAATGAAAATCATCAATATTAAAACTTTCATAATTAGCACGATAAATAAGTTTTAATTCAAAAGGTATATCATTAAATTGATAAGAATTTTCTTTTTTCTTATCAATCCAACTTGCTATTAAAGTTATATCTGTAGAATTAATAATTTTGGAATCAAATAAATATCTTGGTGGTAAAGTATTGGATGTAAGTCTAAAATTAAGATTTGAAAAATATTGAAGAACTTCTCCATCAAGATCATCTTGAAGAATATCTTTAAAAAAAGTATTAACTTTTGTATAATCATCAGGTGACATTTGGGAAAATCGAACATGAGGAATACAATTATGTAAAGTTTTTTCTAAATTCATTAAATCTGTTGATGTCCATTTTGTTAAATCATTATCTAAAATAGATTCAGTATTTTCAATTCCCCATTTAATTAAATATTCCCAAATTTTAATTTCTCCTATTTTAAGATCATCACGTTTTAAAAGTTGAATAAGATGAGTTTCTTCCAATTTTAAGAAATAATTTGTTTCAAAAATAATTTCAGGATCATTACAAACGATTTTTAATGCAATCTTATTTAAATTAGTGAAATGATCATATTGAAATACTGAAATAATATCCTTTGGTTGCCAAGATGACTTACTTTCAATTAAACTATTTTCAAGTTGTTGAAAAACTTCAAGTAATTGAAGTTCATCTGCTGCAATAGCAACATCAACAAGACTAATTTCATTATGGTTTTCAATATAAAGTTTTCCTGTATAAATATATCTAAAAAATCAATGTAATTTTTTAGTTTTATGATTTCATAATAAAGAAAAGAAAACTTTAAAAAAATTTATTATGAATGAACTTACTTTATAAGAATTTCAAATATCAAAGGTGAAATATTTGGTTTATGAAAAATAATAATTCCATCCACTTTTCTTGCCCATCGTGCAGACAAAGCATTTTTAAAATAAATTGATCTAGATGATAGTATTGCCAAATGTAATTTAAATTCTTTAATATTTTGTCCTTCACCTACTATAATTTTTACATTATAATCAATAGGATCTTGGAGTAAATTTGAAAAATCTATAGGTAAAGTACAATCCATATCTTATAAATTAAAATTGATAAGTAATATCTTTATTAAAAAAAAAAAAACTTGAATGTTAAATAACCATCTTTTTATATAGTATTTGACGTGTACGCCACACAAATCTTGCCAATTTTGTTACTGAATTAATTGAAAAAGGAAATTTGAATGAAACCATTAATATGTATTGTATTCGTTTTAGTTATGATCATCATTCATATGAATGCGGCTTTTGAAAAAAAAATTTTTTCTGTTTCCCAATCAAAAATCGGTTAAAATTATAAGACTTATTTCATTTTATCTTTATTTAAATCAGCCTAAAGATTCATCATAATTTATTTAACAACAATTGCGGTAATATATAATTTTCGAGAATATCGTGAAAGATGTGATCAACATTCAACAGTAAATGTGTAAGAATTTACATGTCATGTGATAGTACTTATTATCACATTGATCGTTGATTGATTTTGATTTTTAGGCAGGGATTATGTTAAACTTTAATGATTGTTATACACAACCTTGCTTTGAGTAGTACTTTTGTGATTACACTGTATACTTCAACACTAACTAACTTGGTTGAGATTTTAAAAATTATGCACTGTAAGCATAATCATTTTAATAGAAACAAGACTAGGTATTTACAATTTAATATTGGTTTTTATTTATTAATTATTAATTTTTGTAAATATAATAAGTTAATTAAAATTACATAAATTATTAATTATATCTTCTACTAAATAATAAATTAAAAATTAATATTATAACTAGTTCCAATATTATGTTCAACCCGACGTACTAGAAGAGCTCATAAAAAAGGAATACTGGATATGAAACTGATAGAGAAGATAATGATCATAATTTAGGTAATAATGGGTTGGCTGTACCACTGCGTAATGAGGTCATATTTGAAAGTGATGAATTTGATGATGAATCAGGTCCAGCATAAAAAGGAGAAAAAGAAAAGAAAAAAGTTGAATTGATTACTGAAAGTGATGATAATAAGTCATTTATTGAAGAAGAAATAAAAAAAGTATATTCTAAATTATAAAGTTAACTATAGTTCTTTCTCTCACTTTTCAGTTCAAGAAAATAATTTTAATTTTACTTTTTATTTTATAAATACAATTTAATCAAATAGAAAAAGAATCTTTTCTTTAATAAATAAACCTTTAATAATAGATAAATCAATTCATTTA